>QNGE01001444.1:3804-166436 GCA_008508345.1 Paragonimus westermani | reverse complement strand
TTGGACAATAAAGATTGTGCTTTATTGGACGCTTTCTCGGTACAATACAAGAGAACGATTACGGTTTACAACCAAAGCCTCTGGCTCAAAGGCTTGTTCCACAAGAGAGCAGGTGCGCCGTAGTTCTCCAGAATTGATGCATTTTTTGGAAAAGAGATGTCAACTTTTTCCAAACCCCCAGGTTTGAGGATCAGGCGGCCCTGGTTTGTCAGACCTCTATCTCTTGGCCAACTTGGTATGGGTAATTCTGACCTTCATAGAACTGATAATATCTCAAACAAAAACCATAGTCGAGCAATCACGCCCGCACATCCCAAACACGTGCCGACGGACTGTCATGTTGCTGGAAACGTCAGACTGTTTGATATAGGATGATTGGTGGATGCAGTGACGGTTAAACACCAAAAGTGTGTATGTATCATCGCACGAATGCGCAAATCTCAACGTACACACGTGCATGTAAAAATGGAACATCCACTTGACGTGAAGAGTGCTCGAGATATTTGTCCATATGTGTGCACTATGCACTTCAGGCGAGCACAAAACAACTTCGTCAAAGTGACACACTTCACGAGAACTCCTCAGCAATGGAACTAGGCTCCACAAAGCGTGTCAAGCTTTCAAGTCAAAGGCAGCCCTAAATTCCAAAATACAACGACCGTTGGCTGCGGGAAGATGTGTCGATGCCCCATTGTCTGTTGCAAGGTGAAGATGTGATCAATACGCCAACAACCAGGTCGGGAACTCACTTTTTTCCTTAATATGTTTCTCTCTGTGTTCTAGAAGCCGCGCAGTTTGGATAAGTTCGAAGTAGGGAAAATGTCTCATTTGTTAAATGATATTCTGGAATTTTTTGAAAATAGGAAGGACTGTTGATAAGAACCAGTTATGGAGCACCCTATAGGTAGATGCTTTCTGATGCGAGACGCCAGGCGCTTTGATCCAACGGGTAAAATGTTCTGTCATGACCAGAACGTACTGGTTACCGTGGGCTCTCAGTGGAGATGGGCCCACAAGATACAAAGACCAGAGTCTACCTATTTCGGGGACTGGTATTGGCTGTAAGGGCTGTTGGGCTCCCTGATTGTCGCTTTTCAGTAACTGACATTGTCGGCATGCAACCACGTAAGTTGTCACATCCTCTTTCATTTTCGGCCAATATGCTCTTTTTTGCAACAGATCGTACGTCCTAGTGCATCCGGTGTGTGCCATTTCATGGCAGTCTGCCATCACTTTCCTCCTCAGTTGTCTCGGGATGACTACCACGCACGGGTGCCCAACGCCACGCTGCCATGTCAATACGCCTGCACTGTTTAAGCCAACTCTTTTCCATTGGGATGCGATTATTTTCAGCTCCTCATCCTTAGTATTTGTGGGGATTCTCACGCCTCTTGCCAGAGCTTCAATCACTTTCCGGAGGACCTTATCTTGACGTTGTAGGCGTACTAGCGTTTGTGGGTCCTGCTCCATTATTAAGCCGTTGACTCCAACGGTCACTTTGGGGAGTTCGTCGTCTACTTGTGGTCGAGAAAGAAAATCCGCGACGCAATTGCTCAAACCAGGCACATGGTTGATCGTGAAGTCATATTCCTGTAAACGTAATGCCCATCGGGCTAATTTGCCTCTCGGGTCCCTCGCAGTCATGATCCATTCCAGGGGTTTGTGATCCGTCTCCACGTGGAACTGTTGACCCAACAGGTATGGCCTCCACTTGTCCAGTGCCCAGACGATTGCCAAACATTCCTTTTCAATAGTCGAATATTTCTGCTCCGTTGGAGTCAGGACTCTGCTGGCATACTCGATTACTCCTTCCTTTTGCTTGAGTACTGCCCCAATGCCACGGTCACTGGCATCTGTTGCTACGATGAACGTTTCTTTTGTATTCGGTAGTTTCAACGTCAGTTGTTGCTCGTTCATCGCTTGTTGCACTCGCCTGAACGCCCTCTGGGCATCGTCGGTCCATTCAAATTTCTTGTCTTTTCGAAGGAGTTCGTACAATGGCGATGCAATGGAGTGAAAATTTTTCACGAACCGACTGTAGTACCCCGCTTGACCCAAAAATTGTCTCAGGGTTCGTTTGGAATTCGGAGCCACGGCCTCTCTAATTGTCAGTATTTTCTCCGGCAGAGGCTTGATTTCACCTTGACCCACCTTGTGTCCCAGTAACACCACCGATGATCGTCCGAGCTGTGACTTATCAGCATTGATCCGCAGTCCTGAGTTCTTAATGCGATTCAAGACAGCATCTATATGGGCAGCATGTTCCGATTCCGTGTTGCTGTATATTACGATATCATCTCCGTATACCGCCACATTATCCAGTCGTTTTACCAGCTGAACCATCAGGCGCCGAAATGTGAACGGTGCCCCGGATAGGCCAAACGGCATGCGCTTGAACTGATACTGTTTTTCGCCTACCGTGAATGCGGTCTTCTCACGATCTGTGGGTTTAATTGGTACTTGCCAGTATCCGGAGCGTAAGTCCAAAACTGTGAACAATTTCGCCTGCTGTAGCTTGTCAAAAATATCAGCGACGGACGGTATTGGTACGACTGTATTCTGTGTTACCTCATTCAGCCGTCTAAAATCCACACAAAAGCGGTACTTCCCGTTGGACTTCTTCACCAGGAGAACAGGCGAGTTGTACGGACTGTTGGCTTCTTCGATAACATCCTCGCTCAGCATGTTCTGTATTTGTCTCCTCAATTCCTCCTCAAGATGAACCGGTATCCTGCGGGGCCCGTGAGGTCGAAATGTTCCGGTTGTTGGTATTTCATGGGCAATCCAGTTGCAAAATCCGTACGGATCATCGTCAGTCGTAAATACTTCCGCGTATTTCTCGACCGTGGACTGGAGCAGGGGGGCTGTGCAACTGGGGGTTTTAACCTTGCGTACTTGGTTGACGCTATCCTTTCGCTGTCCTATGAGCGTCAGGGAGCCATACTTGGTTGACAACTTCTTGAGCTTCAAGTCAATCACGGCATCTGTTGCAGCGAGGAAATCGGCTCCGAGTATCGTTTGCCTGGTTTCTGGGGACACAATGAAACGGTGCTTTACGATATGGCCGCCGATACGTACCCCACATTCTTTCACACCGTCAACCAGTAGACTATGACCTCCAACCGTCTTGATCATCATGGATGTCGGTTCTAGGTTTTGCTTTTCGGCACGAGCAATCAACGAAATAGCTGCCCCTGTATCGACTAAACACTGTTCTACCTCTCCATCAACTTCAACCCTTGTATGTACGGCCCCCTTCTCAATCGCTCCCATTACTAGTCGACCCGCCCAACAAAAAGAACAATCACGAAACACTTTATTTTTAGACCTCTGAGACCGCCGGATTGGGCAATCCTTCTTCCAATGTCCTTTTTTTCCACAGATGAAGCAGCCTCCTGGTTGATCGTTCTTCCGTGCTGCTGTTTTCAGGGCAGCTACATCCGCTGCGAGTTGCTCCATTGCCTTCTGCATTACCTCCAATGTCTTCTTGTCCGTATTGCTGTTTGAATCCACTGAGGCCACGGACATTACTGCCAACTCCCGTGTCACCTTCGCCAGATCGTCAAGGTCCATCGGCCGGGCGACATGGGCAATACGGACTTGGTCGCGAACCTCCATCGGGAGACCTTCAATAAACTGCTCCGTTAACAACTGCCGTCGTGATTCTTGATCCAATCCTGGCAGAGCCCTGTCCAGCAAACCTTGCAGAGTGGTGGCAAACACGGACGGGTCCGCTCCTTGTCCAAGCCTGGCCGCCTTGAACCGCCGCATGGCCTCCTGGCGGTCGGCCGGGCTGTCAAACGCAGCCACCAGCGTCTCCTTCGCAGCGGCCCACTCCATCTTCGCAGGGCCTCTTCGCGCTGCGTCCAGCACCGCCTTCGCCCTGCCCTTCACCAGCGTCCGCAGGGCAGCCAGCTTCCCACGGTCGGTCTTGACTCCGACCACTTCGGCCACGTCTTCCAAGTCCTCCAGGAACGTCCGGACGTCTCCATCTTCGAACGGCTGTGGCCAGGGAATCTTCATCCTCGCGTTCGTCACGGCACCAGTTGTTGTGTCCGCAAAAGACGCTTGGCCGACAAGTTGGCTTATTGCGCAAACTTCCGTATAGGTCGTGTCAAAAACTAAACCACAAATGTGTACACTCATTTGCACGACGGACATGCACTCACATACATTGGGTGACAGAACGTGGTCATTCGCCTTGGTGAAAGTTCTCACATACCATGTACACACTGTTTCGATAGTCTATTCTTGTCCGTCGTGTTCGGGGATTGTCCTCTTGTTCCTGAATGTCCCCTGTGGGTAATACACTACTTGTGAGTAGTATACTACTCACAACGAAACTGCCTGTTATTCAACACTTTGACCGTAAAACGGGCTGGACGGAGAATCGAGTTGGTGACAGCAACCATAGACGTACTCTCGACCATTCAGAAATAGTCGAACGCTTGTTCTCGCAATGTATCCTGTGAATCTAACTTGCAGCGCTTAAAATCGGCTGGATGGCGTTTGTTATATTGTGAATCCTCACTGTAACTACTTATGTCACTGAGGCTTTTGAAGGAAAATTCAACTAATTGCATAACAAACAGTCCTGTGCCCAAATAATGTAGTTTTGCACTTGGTGCATCTTCCATGGTTGGTACGTTTATATACCTATTTCCCGAATAGTAGAAAGAGTGCCTGGTGGCAGTTTAACTTATTCGATGACTCTTATATTAAATGACTCAATGAAAATCCTCCCAGAAGCTCATGAGAAGAAGCAACTCGTTGCACAGAAGACGCTCAACAATTTCAAGGTGAGATGTAATCTACTTCACGCAGTAAAATCGTTACGTGCCAGTTTTGTATGAATATACGTCCGTACCAAGGTGGTATTATTGACAGCAACAACAAAAAAGAAATACATGGTTAACGGTCACACTTTCGATAAGTTACAAAACTGTCAGATATGTTACATAAGAGCCCGTCATCAATACCTGTATAAACAGAGGTGGGTTGAAGTGAACAGCGCTGAACTAATTTCAATAAGCTGAAGTCATTTTAGAGAATGCGTGAACATGAATAAACTTAATAAACATTTGACAGGTCTCAAAATAATTTTGGTTGCATATATCGTTTAATTCAGAGCGAGTTAGTTTTAACTTGACGTTTTTGTTTAAGTCTCAACAATTCTTATCAAAATATGGACGTTGAGAATCTTGAAAATGATATAAATTAGTTACATAAGAGTCATTTTCAAATTGTTCGCAAGCTAACAGTTTTCATGTAACCCACGCCATTAGCAAGTGAATATATTGTGATTAATCTCTATCTGTTTCACTATTCCCGACGGTGTACAAATGATCACATCGATTAAGTTTTGCGTATATTTTCTTAAAACATTTGAAAAGATTGCAGCTTTTTAAACTCGAATATTGTCGTTTGAAGATAGACTTTTAGTTCGATAACCGTAACACGATTTGTGTAAGTACACAATTTTAAGTCACTTTTATTTTGTTTGAAAAACCTTCCAAGCTTTTGATTTGTAGTACGAAAGCTATTATCATTTTCTGTCAGCTGTTGCAGCATAGAATTGAAAACCTACATTTTACTTTGTTCACTCTAGGTGAGCGCAAATCGGTCAGGAGTAATACAACGAACTGGACATTCATTTTCTTTTTTGAGAAAGTAACCAGTGTGCGTTATAAAACTAGTCAAAACAGACCACGCGTTTCATGGCAGTTGCGCATTCGGTCCGAATTGTGAGTAGCATCAGGAACTTCTCATGATGGCAAAGATATATGGTGGTTTCGTGTAGTACGCAACATTATCCATTAA
Organism: Paragonimus westermani; assembly: GCA_008508345.1. Classification (NCBI taxonomy): domain Eukaryota; kingdom Metazoa; phylum Platyhelminthes; class Trematoda; order Plagiorchiida; family Troglotrematidae; genus Paragonimus; species Paragonimus westermani. Next base: position 160,616 of record QNGE01001444.1, on the reverse strand, counting down.
ATAGTTCATTAAATTCGTCCATTAAATTCAATACGTGATTCATTAACTTATTGGTTTAACACATAGAGGAAAAGCAGTGCAAAGAAGTTCGTGGAATTAACTGTTGGTCATTTGTTTATTATTAACACAGTTATCTTCCGTTTGTTGCAGAATCAAAAGGGAGCTGAAGCTCTATGAATGGAAGTACTTGTTACCAGAATCCAGTGGATGTTTCCTATTACTACTAATAATCAGAAAGATGTCTGTGGGTGGGGTTGCCACAGCTTGTACAGTGGCTTGAATGGGTATAGTTAGTTTGAGGAAGAGGGTGTTCTCTTGAATTGGAGAGACGCTAGGGTGAAAAGCGCAGATAGCGAGATCGTATGTTAATAGTGTGACAAATGTAACATGTTAAGCCATGTCGATCAGTAGAAACCGAGTTATGGTTATGTTAACGCGTAAGAAAACTTCATTGAAACGTAACTGTGCTTCCCAGGTAACTTGCGAGAATTTGAACGAGAATATGCAGTGTACTGCGAAAGGACCTCTGTGATAAGTACGACTTAAAAATCCGAATACAACTCGCACATCATTCACGAGGGATCGCAACGGTCACATTCTCATAGACTTTCCACACTGGCCCTTCCGAAAAGAACCACCACATTCGTGTGTTGCTCGTGTTAGAGCTCGTCATTAGTGTTTCGACCACTGCGTCATTGACCTCACATCAAGCACGATTGAATTATCACATGCAAACGCTCAGCCGTACTCACTTGTGAGTAACGATTAGATCACCCTATCGGTTCGGGACAAGGATATGCACTATTGATGAGGTCTACAAGAGCGAAACTCGAATATGATATTTATTTCCATTAGTGGTTGGCGTTAAAGTTTATGGGAATGTGACAGCTGTCAGTTGTGGGTCATTTCCAGTTCTCATCAGCCAAATCTCCCGTTATTCATTAGTCAACGTAGTAACACTTTAGTTCTACCCACAAGTCCATTTGCGATCAAAGGACCGACGTCTTAAAGTTGGTAGTAGAGTAGTTCCTTGAAACACGTCGTGTGTCCTTCTGTCCGCATTCACCGGCTGTTTGATATATTAGCTGGAAAACTAGAGAAGGGAGGTGAACGAGATGGTTTGCGCTAGTAGGAAGGAAAGACAAACCACAAAACACTTGTAGCGACTATAATAAATGATATTTTGATAGTCGCNGAGTAGTTCCTTGAAACACGTCGTGTTTCCTTCTGTCCGCATTCACCGGCTGTTTGATATATTAGCTGGAAAACTAGGGAAGGGAGGTGAACGAGATGGTTTGCCTCTTTGGAGTGCGCTAGTAGGAAGTAAAGACAAACCACAAAACACTTCATTGCACCTTTTTGAGTCCATAGGTTGATCAAGCTTTTACACAAGATGCTTATAAGTTTGGCCGCAAATGCTTTGTTGATGAACTCACGAATCCGGTCGATCCTGTTCAACAGGGCTTGGTTATGTGGAGGGCTACTATGTTCTACGCTTCTGAAGTGATTTTTGTAGGGGTACGGCAGGATCGCAATTTTCGAGAAGTTTTGGAAACATGCAAAACAATGAAGCCGATGGACGTCTGTGGTGATTCAGTGCGTGATGATATTCTGCTTACTGGGACCTGAGCATTTTGCTTGACCACGGATTCTAGTGTGTGGTAATTCAATACAGCGCGAGCTGTGAAAACTCGTACAATTTGCACAAGGAGTTATTTGTGCTTCGTGATTCGAGGGCAAGTGAACTCATCAACACATTTCAGTTTGCCTACCTTGATTGCAAACTGGATGTTGAGGTGGACTAGTTTCCATGTTTATTAGTGGACAACAACTTCGAAATTCAAATTTTTTTTGATTAGCGAGGAAAGTATATGTCATGGGTATTATTTAGGCCCACCGCGAAGTGGACACATTGAGGTGAGTTAGTAACAGATTTTTGCATTTAGAAAGCGCCAGTTATGCATGTTAGTGATCGCGTTCGTTCAATACGACTGACTTAACTCACTAAACGACGGTTTGACTACAACCGCACTGTGGTGTCACCCTGATCACTTTTTGTCTCTGAACATGTTCTTATACGTGTGCTTTGCTACTGAACTGATGGACAGAATTTTTCAGGGTTGGAAGTGATTTCTTGCAAAACAGAAAAAAATCAGTTCAAGACGGCCATATTCCATGTATTTCTGGTGGGGACGAGGTGGTTAGCACTTTTTGCCACTTCGTTTTGGTCAGTGGACTGATAACAAGAAAGATTTAGTTTTATAATTTAAAATCATGTTTTTTTACACACTTAAGATGGGGCTAAATTAGTTAATCTTTATTGCACTGACGAACCTCGCAACTGTGGATTTTGATAATACAAAGTAAACATGAAGAATATAGTGGCCTAGTGACGAAAATGACCAAACCATAACACCAAAGAAGAGCTGTGATGGCAGTGGACACTTGCACAAGGTATGCATACAGATGAAACGGAAGACGTGTCGATAAAAAATGCAACGACTCACTGACTAGCCAAAAACCGTTGAATTGGATAGGTCACCACCTGAGAGCAGGAAAGCGCTAGAGAGTGGGTTCCAACGACGACCGATGGATAATTCCACACGCGACATGGGATGATGAACGTTCGGCGACGGTAGATCAACCGACAGGCGGAGCTAAAAACATTTCACCTTGTGACTATTTTACCTGCCCAAAAATCCACGCAAATAAAGAACACAGGGACGGTACGCAGTAACTACACATATTCTTGATGGCAATGAGATTGAAAAATAATATTGATGCTTTCAGACAAGTGTACACATGAAATTAACGTAACGGTATATACAAAACTACACAAAACTGAATGGCAAAATGTAACTATGAGGTGTTGTTACTAGAACACTGCGGTCAGCTTCGTTAAATGGCTTTTATTGCGTACGTGCACTAAATTAACGTCTGCTCAGGTATACGCGCAAATACCAGACGCAAAATAAAACTATGGATAATTGCGAAGACCGAAAATATATTATGCGATAATTACAAATAGTCTCGATCAGCGCTAGATGACAGCGTTACGCGAAATAGATAGGAAGGCTAAGGATCCGACCGCCGAGCTCGCGAGCAAGCCGGAAAAGGTGTATATGGCGCAATTGGCGCACATACGCCGACAAGCATGCAAACGAGCAAACGCGATCTCGTGCATCAGGCAGACGGCAGGCAAAGATCTTTGAGGTCCTATGTACAGTATGAGTTGAGATTTTAGGAAGGATTTCACACATCCTACATCAGGGAGACTGGGGATACCTCCAGGTCACTACAGTACGGAATGTTAATTCGGATAATTTGATTGGCATTTTCTCATTGTCTTATTGAAGTTCACCAAAAGAACGAACTCCCTTGAATAAAATATAAAACGAAGAAGTGCTCTATTTTTGATAGATTTCTTGGACCTAAACGTACACCTTCATTATTCTTATTTTTCTGTCAAACAGGACCCAGCTGCTGTTTATCAGATAGGAAACTGGTGGCTCGGATACGTGTCTGCTCAAAACTAGCTCAATAAAATGGATAACCAATCAATTTTATTGGTTGGTAGGGATCACACACTCGTTTTCTTGGACAGTTTGTTCTGGTTCCATTATTTGTATTGTACTCGGCAAATCATTCTGATCACAGTGTTCATTTATGTATTCAGTCTAATGGAATTAGTCTATAGTTGCCGGAGGTGGTATATACATTATATACCAGAAGTGGTCATTGTGCTAGCCATGAGTCTAGTATTTGTTGGAATTTTGAGACCCTTTCATACGGAGCTGAGATTTTTCAACGAACAAACGTTTTTCGTTATCTTCTTACCAGTGATTGTGTTTGAAGCAGTTTTGCATATGCACAAAATGTATTTCCTAAGCAAAATATCTGCCATTTTGATATTCGGCTTCATTGACACACTTTTAAAGATAACTTTTGTTGGTATAATTCTCTTTCTTCTGAATAAGACGGAGATTTTTACATAGGCAGATCTAAACTTTCATTCCACTGCCTTTTTCCTATTTGTCGTTTTCACTGGTTCAAGTGATTCTGTGGTTGTCATCAGTCTCCTTGATAAAATGCCTGTTCATCCTAGTTTGCATTACCTATTTTTGAGTGGATCCGTTATTAACGATGGCGTGACCCTCGTGTTGTTTAATTACATATCAACCATTAGCTGTCAACGTGACACTTTCAGTCAAGATTATCAGATGGTCTTTTTGGTTGTCTTTGGCATTAAAATACTCGTGATAAAAGTCGTTGGTAGTAGCACTTTGGGGGCAGCAATCGGTTTTATGACATGTGCAATAACAAAGTACACTTCCAAATGTCCTGCTGTGGAACCCTTAATTGTAGTGAGCGCATGCTTTTTGGCTTATCTGCTTGACTATAGTGTTAGTTGGCCGGGACTATTTTCCTTCCTAGTCTTTTCTCTCATTCAAACGTTCGAAAATACTTCGCCCAAATCAAGGGTTTTCATAAAAAACCGCGCACACATCACTGCAGTAATTATCGAATCGTTCATTTTTCTCACAATCGGTTGTGCTTTGGTCGTGCACCCATCAGCATGGTACACCAACTCCACTGTGGCCACCGTCGTTTTATGCACGGTATCTCGATTTGTCATTGTTCACTCGCTCGTTTTGATTGCTGATTGGCTGCACTGGTTAGGCAGTCGGATTCCAAGTACAATGAAGTTTGCAGTCACATTTTGTGGATTCCGTGAGGCAATTAACCATGGTTTGGCGGAGGTCGTCATTCCGTCTTGTCTTGTTCCATTTGGAGAATAACCCGATGTGATGCGGACCACTGGCCTGTTCATCACCTTCTTCACTGTGATTATTATGGGCATTCTGATGCGACCGATGTTGACATATTTTCAAATGCAAACAAACAAAAAACCCATTAGACTCTTTATGACTTTAAATGACGAGGTGATTTGGAAGCTGAGGGCCTGTTTGGAGAATGTTACAGAACTGTCAGAAGTAAGTGCGCTGACGATGCAAATAATGCTATGGGAGCACAAGTAAGTCGATGTCCAACAAAGTACTTTACGGCTATCCCTACCGATGACAATAAATTTTTGCCCCATAATATGGATGTTTCTGTTGCTGATATTTTATGTACTGACTGGTTAACATTCAAACATTTCATCTTGTTTGGCAACATGATCAGAGAGGTCACATCAGTAACCATCTTTGTTGTGATGACGGAAAGGTTTGAAGCTAAACGGCCGTCTGGCGGTAACATCATGGTCGGATACAACAACGCAGGGAAACGTGTACTCAGTTGGATACTGTGTAATCCTCGGACATTTTGCGTTTCACCGTTACGATCAGCTCACAGGAATAAACGACCACATTATCCAATGAGTTGTCTGGATAATTTGAACTTTCCACCAAACCCGTGTGGAGGAATGACGTACATGTGAGTTTAGCTCCATAGTCTACACAAAGGACAGTTTGATTTTAGCTAGTCATTAAAATTACATTACTCAATGTTTTGCAGTGTGTCAGAAAAACTCGCATTAGGTATCCGACTGAGCATGGCCCTTAGATTTTGATTGCACTCATAAGTTTCTTTGGTCGCTTATTATTATTATGTTAGTTTGTAATACAACATCCCCGAACTGCAATGTGACCAGTGGTTTACCTGTATAATCTGCATACTTCTTTGACTATTTTGACTAGTAGATGTTTCCCCTCAAAAACCGCCTCCTTCCTCGAGAAGACGGTCCTATCCAGTCATAATAAGCGGAAATGTCGTGAACATTCGAGAGGTGACCTCCGCCAGTTTTTTACCTGTCTGACCTTTATTCCGCTACGCTCATTGGTGGCTTAATGACCTTAACTGCTTTTTTGATGTCTGTCCTTCGGTTTTCTGACTCGAGAATGTTGGTAGGTCACTATTCATCGTATAAATACCATGGAATTTTTCTCCTTGTTGCACACGTTTCGGGGTCGAACAAAGTTGCTTTTTGCACCCGTCTTTTGGTTTGTCTTGGACGCAATTAACGGGGACGGCCCCGTATTTTCGGGATCAAGATTGCCGTGATAATTACATCAAAGAGCAGAACCCGATTTCTTATCAATCGTCTTATTATACCGTGGACGAACCAGCGTACTGAGTCAAGGGTTACAACAGTAGACTTTTGTCACGGGTAGCGTGATGAATTTGGTAATTTGGGTAAAATCCAAAGATGACAATCTTGCACTACGACTCATCTGCAAATAGTGATATAACATGCCTGAGCAGAGCACGATTCACAATCTGATCCACAAAACCAGGCCAGCATCTCCTGAAAATGATCGAATTCGCCACACTGGTCATTAGTAGCACAAATTGCAGTGCGATCGGCCCTGATGAATTCCAACGTTAACCCATTACGTCTATCCTCAGACAAATTTGGTGGACTTCTGTGATGGTTCCATTAATAACCGACTCAACTCAGGTCAGGGGCTCAGTTCAACACAACAGTAATAACTCTTTGAATCTGAGCAGTCCAGATATTCATCGCTGGAGCACAGTTGTACATATTCAGTAATGGAATAAAAAACAGTAGTGGAAAGTACTCTTAGTGGCAGTCACCACAATTTTCTATGACATAGTGGGATGGGCTGGTAATCCTGCTCACGTATACGATTTCTGAGCTGGAGGCGTAGACTCATGATTTAGCTGGTGGAGCACGTGTCGTGCGTGAACACAGGGTTTCTGTAACTGGTGCAGATTTAGTCGGGATTCAGACTACGTTCTAATCTATGATAAATCCATTTCTTACCACAAAAATATAATGGTAATTAGGAATACGCAAGAGTAATTGGAAGTGTACTTGGCTCGAACCCAAAGCTATTTTCTGCGCAGTAGTAATAACGCATCACCTTGGCCAACGAAATCGTAGTGTACTCAGTAGTTGTACAACGTAATCACTCATGCAATAAGACAACAGTAGCATATAATGTTCGATTATGAATTACAATCACTACAAATATCAAATGGTGAGTAGTGGTGGTGGTGAGTAGTCACCTTATTCACTCTACCATCAAAGCATTGGGGGATGCTACTGGGATGTGCACCATTAAAGCTTGCGATCCACTTTCAACCCAGTTTAGTAGTACGGGAATTACAAAATCTGTCAGCTTTTCGGAATTATTGGTCTAACTGGTTGCTTCACGATAAATTTCACTGCATAAGGTGATCAGTGGATTCTCTTTATCGTCATATTTGCACCATGATCAGCGCGGGCATTGTTGCACTCTGTAGTGCATGCAAAATATCTTCGCTACTCGATCGACGTTGTTAGGTTTTCGACCGTCAGCAAGCTTATTGTGCATACATTTTAGGGAACTTATCCAAAAACACCACCACATAGGTCATTGTTATTTTGTACATAAGCTTACAAAACCATCCCTACTTATCATTTAGATTCCGATGCGATTGCCTTCAATGTACAACTTGTGGTTAATCTTAAAGTTGGAATTACCTGCCATATTGGCGACAGAATTGAAGTGTGCGACTCTGTCATGCTAGACTATTTTGCTGTATCGAGCCGCATTCCAAACACTAAGTCGTGACGCCCCGGTTCATATTTTTTTGGATGGCTTAGCAGTCCAACTAAATATATGCATTAGTGGCAAAACAGTACGACTTTATTCGTCCTCATGCCCACATGTTTTTGCCCTCGATGAATCTCAGTGGGCTATTCCCAACTAATTCAGTAGTGAGGAGCACACATTCGCCGGGTTATATTCGCTCAGTTTAATCATGATGAGATAATTTGGTCTTAATGTGAAATCCATGGTTATTGGCGTCACTCCATGACTCCGCTGGTAGTACACATGTCATGTGGGGACGTTGTGGGGGGCTCCCCCACAAAGTTTCAATCCAGGTACGGTGAGTTACCCAAACAGCAATAATTCAGAAAACAGCGAACAGTGCAATACAGTGTTTATTGTCACGACCGAGAAGAAAAACAACGGTACAGTCAGAAGACGTCCTGCGTGTAGCGCACGGAACGGAAAAGTGAGGAGATTCCATTGAGCGGAAATAGGACATACTATTGAGATAAACAAACATGCCGCTATCGGAAGTGTCAAATTTCACAGCAAAATACCAACAAAAGTTAAGCCATTCTAAGAGGTCGCCATTCCCCTCGCTGGTGTGAATTCAACTGAAGTCCAGTTTTTTACACTTGCTTCTTTGCCTGACTACTTTCCGAGCAAAACATGTTTGTGTACGGGTGCACTGTATGCCAGGCCATTGCGAACAAATTCAATGTCCTGTTGAGAAGTTCAATAAATTGGCGAACGTGTCTAATGTTCCTTTATTTTGCCATAGTGAAAACCCCAGAATCCATATGCCATGGGCATATCTGGAGACAGCGAATTCTGAGAAGAGCTTCAAAACAACGGTGTTGCCAGATTACGCAATGTTCAGAAACTGAGCATACCGCTGTAGCCATATCTCACGTAACCAAACAACAAACCTTGAGTAATTTCTGAGTATTTACTAAAGGTATCTGTAGGCTTGATACAGAACAGAATAGAAAAATGTTCAATTCCAGGTTTACAAATAATGTTATCCGTGTGTGCCACAGACATATTCCAGTTTAGTTTACGTCCACATGGCCTGTTCGTGGGGTGTGAAAAGTGCCCACTTACACTGCTTCTGTTCTAGTTTTAACAAACCGCAGCACATGCTATGGGGAAAGGTTGGTATCGTCAAACTCTTATTGAATAAGCGCTTGATGGAAGACTAATTGCTTTGAATTCTACTTGTTTATATCCACCCTGTACTACAGATATTTGCGGAGATTCCTCTTGCGTGTCCCCTATCCCTACGACCACATAATAAACGTGTTTACTAAGATCACCATGGGTTTGTATTACGCGAGTTTGGCCACCAAAGAGAGACGTGCAGAACGGTACCTGTCCAAACTGCATCCGCAATTCAAACATTTTTTGATTCCACTAGTTTTCCCAAATGTTAATCCTCCGATCAACTCCAGGTTTTCTTTTCAAGTCAGTAGAAACCACGCCAGGCCTCAAACAATGGATGCCGTCAATTCGTTAATCGTGTCGACGTTATGGAGAAATGGGCCAACATCAGTTGGATTGCAAAATACAAGTGGTTTGGGAAGGACGTTTACCGAAATCTTCCGGATACATAGGACGAAGAGCACCGGCGCGGGTACGTTGAATTCCAAGAAAAGTAGAATAAACAGTAAGGTTGAGAAACACAAACTGAAGCTGCCGGAAACTCTAAGTACTGACAGTCAGTCAGATGTAGAGAAAGATTCGTCCGCCTCGACAGCTAGCGAAGCCACGAAATTGGATAGTACCACACTACATTCGATATCGTCTGCGGATTCTTCGGTTCCGAAGAATAAGAGGCATAACTGTTTTGAATGCAATTGGAAATCGAAATTAGCATTATCTTCAGAGGTTGGTTTTATTGTTTTACATTTATTTTTCATCTATCTTGTACTGTTTGTTCAATATAAGTGAACAGGAGAATATTGGCGGTGTTAACAGTCCATACTGTGTACTATCAAACACAGGATGAACAGGCTGAAAGACATCTTGACTGTAGATGCATTCGATGAACGGTGTACTAGTAGAATGTGTTATCTATTGCACTTTATGAACACTCCCTGTGTCGGTTCGACCAAGGACAACCACTATACTTGGAAGCTTCATTTGACGAGATTTTACCGTGGTTATACAAATCCAGTTAAGCGGCATTAACAAGATAGTGTACTGTTCCTGGTGGTCGGCCGTTTGCACGCGTGCATCCACCAGTCCACAGTGACCAGAAAATCCCCCATCCTGGTTTGCAGACTGCTTACGAGATCTGACGTCACCTTGTATATTAAGTTGCACTGTCAGAGATGACAGCCTCCAGTGTCAATGATATTCTCGCGATGCGCGAAAGGTTAATGGAGAATCACGATTATTTTCAATGACAAATCTAGACTATTGGTACTGAATTTCCTATGAAAACGCATTGGTAATATGGAGGCTTGAGTAATCCTGTAGGTGTCACACCACATGTAATTAGCTTGTGAGAACTAGAAGTTTTCGCGTCACTGTGCACTGTATGACCGTGAATGTGTGCACGAACAACTCAACGTTATTTTCTGCTTTATGCCCACTAACTGAAAAGTCCTGTCTGCAGATACCCACCACTGTACTAGGTGCCGTATCATCGCTTTCAAGGTATTGTTGATCACTATCGATCAGAGTTGGCTTGCTTACTGTGGATAACAGTGGACGCTAGATGAACAGATATGATGATCTTAACCTATATCCGACTGACAAAGAACCCTGTTTAGATTTTATACAACTGTGCGTTCATTACGAAGCCCGCGTTACAGTTTAGAAGGAAACAACGTTCAGTGGGTTACTCTACGAAGGCTAGAACCTGGTGATGAGGTTAGAACGGTGGCTGACATTGGGTTTACAGGGGGGTCCATAACACTCCCCAGCTTTGTCTCATTACGTGCGCCAGAAGCAGGCTACTTTTACCGATTGATAAAACCGAACCTGTTCTCTGGGCCGGTTAATGTATCTGTACGCTCACCTGAGGTGACAAGTGCACTGGAAGGACAATTAGGCGGCTGGAGAAGAGGGTTAAGGAACAGCTGGCAAAGTGGTTGCATTAGTCAGTGAGCCAACCGGATGATAGTCACTCGTAAATTAACCGGAGCTCAACCCCGTCGATCGTTAGGCCTTCAACTCAGGCCAGACGCACAGACAGAGTGGTTTCATACTTCCGTGTAATCAGAACGTACAGCCGGTTGGAATGTATGACGTTCGTTGGGACCTTGTTAATCACTCTCCACAAGCCTCCGTTTTATGTCCAGAAAGAGTTAACAGTTACATTACACCCGTTCTGATTTTCCAAACCAGAGCCAATATAGCTTTGGAAAGCTTCGGATAGTCTTTCGTTCGTTTTCAGCCAAACGTTCGTTTATTTCAATCGTGTGTCGCAGGCTTGCCATAGGAAGGAGTGTACTGGGTGTTTTCATGCTGCAGACTGTGAGCTCTTCATAGTTCACACCAAATAAATGCCTCTCAAAACCCAGTTTCATTGTATTTATATAATTTGACTCTCTACAATTTGAAGCGCGTTGATGGCAATCATTTTAGGTAGGACTTCTAAAGCTGTAGAGTGGGGATCAATCTAGCCTGTCAGGTTCCAAGCATCCACAGCACATCGAATTTAACAGTTTTTCCATTCAGTTATGAATAGATCTTGGCAAGTGGACAGAAGTGACCTACGGTTATAGGTTAGAAAAGTGCCAATACAGATGCCCGACTAAATCCGCTGTACTAGGCAGCATATCATTGTTGATTGTGAGCAGTTACCGGGAATTTGTTAATTGGGTTTTATGGAACAAGTGCTATGCGGTATATCTCGTTCAGTCTCATACTCACACGACGTTAAATAACACAAAGGTGGTTGAGTACGTGTATCAAGTTAGGCTCATCCGCTGTTGATTTAGCTGTCGTATGGTAATGAGTTACAGTCAAAATTCGTTTACAGACGTGAATAGGGATTTATTCCGAAGGGAACAAATCCGTGGAAAGCTTGCAAGCGTTGATTTTTACAGACATTCTCACTTTTGTCTTTCATTCTTACTAACTGTTGATATGCCGGAGGTGACGTGTTTAACACGAAGTGACCAAATGAAGTAGAAAACACATCATAATATAAAGGAAGAAAATACATTGTAAAAGACAAATAACGTATGAAAAAAATACACGGAGATCCATAACAGTAGCACGATTGACCCTTGTTCTTCGCCATTTCAGACAGCTCCCTCAACCAACAGTGTTTAATGTCCTTTGGACCACTGCCAGGAATCCAGAAACGTCCTACTGAAACAAGCTTCTACGTAAACGTCGTCACACCCCTAACTCAGGTCACGCTGACCACTAGACTGTCATTTCTAACTAAACCCACCATTGACAAGCAACGGACGGTGTGGCAAGTGGTGAGTTGGCATTCGTAAAGTGTGACCAAGCCAACGAAACCACTGAGTTTAGATGTGTATATTCATTAGTTGGCGGAGGTTATCCGTCTTGAAGACATCAGTGAAATTCTTCAGTGTTGACACGGTTTTCCTATCACACCGCTAATAGTTCGGAGACACGGATAGTCGAGAACGGACACTCTCTGAACACCCTTCACACGGATGTACTGGGATACTTCGTCGTATTTAAAAGAACTTATACATTCCGCCAATCGTGCTGATGTCACATATGGTTCAAGTTGGCAAGCGCTACCTTTGCCTTAACCACACGATTTCTGACCTCACCAGATATAGATGAGACCCAGTTATGAAAAGTTAGGGCCTCAGCTGAATTCGAATCAGTGGCAAGAACAGCGTGTCCAAAAACGACAAGCGCTCTAGCAGCTGAGCTACGAGGCCAGACCAAGAGCTCGGAAACTTCACATTTGGACTCGGTTGCTCAAAACTAGATGATCCGCCAGCACTTATATAGCTCTATAATTTCAACTTCTTAACTATACCCAACGGCTCAGCACCAAAGCTGAAAGTAGGCGCCGAGTCTCCCGAGTGTTGACAAAACCACGCTGCACTTAGAGATGAAAAACGATATTAAACTAGTTGACTGAATCCCTTGGTCTATCTACAGTGTTGTCGGCTCCTCATGAACCCTGGCCGATTAGAAAAATGTCGTCTACATATTCTGAGTCTCGAAGTCGAGCGACTGTAAGCAGTTCGACGCCGTCATATTCGCAGTCTGTCAGGACTCGTTTTAGGATTTTGACTTCTACAAAGGTAGAAAAAAAGGGAAGCCTGAGTAACCTTGTAACACAATACTCGGGACGTTTCATAAGACCTAATGGGGATAAAGATCTGATGGTAAACGACTTTCAGTTTGTCGATTTACTTCTCGGACGCACCCTTCTTCGATAAACCATCTAAGACTGCAACCCTATCAACTCAATCGAAGGCCCCTCTGGTGTTCAAAAAAACGGTAATATTCAGCCTTCTATACGGGCGGTGGTGTCCAAGTATCTGACCGAGTGTAAAGATGTGGTTAATGCAACGACAGCCAGGGCGAAACCCAGCTTGTTCCTCACGGACATACCGTTCGCGCGTTCCACTTAGTCTACGAATTGCGAGGGTTGTTGCCAGCTTCGGCACAGCATGATTTTGGCTAATTCCACGGTGAGTTGCACAAAGTGCGTGATCCGTTTTCACAAATGGGGATGATGCTAACCAAACCGCAGTTCGGATGACCTCACTGACCCAGAGTTTTCAGAGCAGAGCCGCCAGCCTCTCGACTGTGGTCGGGTCCCCATTCATAAAATTTTAGGAGATAGTTCTTCAGGATCGAGTTTCTTGTGCTGTTTTAAGAACTTGACTTCAAAGGATGTGGAGGAGAAACGTCAAAAAACCAATGAGCACAGTCAGAGTTCTGTAGATCAAATCAGGCTCAGAGCAAGATGTGTATTCACTACACGACGCACAACATCTCATCTAGTCTGTTATCGATACTATAGATATAGGTCAATGTCAAACAATCTGATTGGCCAATGCAGATATGGCGTACACGATTGGCTGCACTCCACCACAAGCCCTGCGGTTTGGGTAATGGAGCGGGTGGCCATCTGAACTACCTACCAACCTGTGCATCAGTGTAGGCTATGCATAAGCTCACCATTGATTTCGCTAATCACTGTACTCACATCCGGCATCCGTTACTTGGATGCGATGGAAAAGTTATCGAGAGGTCTCTGTAGCAGCGGCTTGTTCCCTGTCGTTGTGACAGCACTTTGCGATCCTAGCATAGTTGCTTCTGTGCGAATTGGATTGCGCCTGTTGCTGCAATGATTATTTCGGCGAGCGTCAAGATGTTCGAGTGATCGCACAGAGACCCAGCGGTTGACGGCAGAACGGGCAGTAGTACAGCATCAGGTATTAACACGCTTACGCATAAAATGTTGCGTGTGTATCTACTGTGTGTTTATTTTCTGGTGGTCGGGGTCTTGGACGAAGGGTTACCGCGCTATGGTAGGTGTAGAGCTTCTGTGTCCCCGATAATTTGAATACATCAGTTTTCAAAATACAGCGTCTTTTACCAACTACGATTCTTTTTATAAAAGACTGGTTTTTGTATAATCAAGGTCGTCACCTCAAGGGCAAATTACTGAAGCTACAACATTGCCTGCTTCACACGTCAGCAACCATCGATGAGCGCCCACTTGTGCTCAGTCGGTGACTCTATAATATTAGTCAATCGTGACAACTTCATCCTTAGATGCACTCTACTAATGACTGGATGCATACTTTTAAGACATCAGGTTGAATCTCCAAACGATTGCCATCTAAACCATTCCGGCATAGTTAAGCCACATTTGACCCTCGTCATTATTGCGAGTCACGTGTCGTTTACTGTTAAGTAGACCATGTTAGGTTCTACCTCCACATCTCCAATTAAGCCATTCACTCATTTTCACTCATTCACACTCTTCTGATTACCTACGTTCCCAATTTACTTTACTTAAAATGCCGTGGTCCCTGCCTTCTATTCCGTTAGGCTTGTCCAACACAAACCCTGGATGTATCTTATTAGTTTCTTTTTCATTCGTTTCTCAACCTTCCCATGCAAACCATAAACAGTCCATCTGGCATTTGGGTTTACGGCTCACTCATTAAAAGTGATTAACTACCATCAAAGCCTTCACTCCACTACAAGTTTAGACAGACTCGTCTTGTTTTATCTTTCTGAATCCATTACTTAACAATACACCGGGTACAAAGCCCAAACTTTTTAACTGCGTTCATATTCACTTTGATTGGGATATTCTGTAACAATGTGGTATTCGTTTTACTTTTACGTGACAATTTTTGTTGGACAACTTTTCCTCGAGTTTCTAAGTTTACTTACCTCCTCTGTGCACCCAAAACTCATAAGGTTTGTCCATGGGCGCACATCGTGAGGTGAGTTTATTGTCTCCAAATCGACAAAATGTTCAAAGTACGGAACACCCGAACTATATGGACCAAATAAAGCATGCTATTCAGTTCAAACGTTCCTTTCTTCAACTGCAGAAACACCGGATTAAGTAAGTCGAGCGACCGAAAGATCGGTGAGTTATTTGACCGAATTCAACAGATTAGTAAGAATTTCATCAGATTTTGACTGTAGTCTTCCCACTTCTCTTCATCATCATCGTCGTTATTGTCGGGTTTGTTGTTGCCACACAACTATGAGTATGGAATGGAAAACAAGCGTTAATTTGATGACATTCCAGATGGTTACGGCGAACTGAGAGCTGCTAGCTTGAACTGGCGTAAGCCACAAGTGTTCGAAACGGCGGAACTGCTATGTACCATAAATAATCTCTCTACAGTGGCACTGTAATCATGTGTTCTAGGCCTTTGAGGCTATCATGTAAGGATAATTCAGAATATGTCAGGGTTAGCGATCCGTACGACGCGATCTGCGTCTTGACTTCATAAACTACCTATAGTGTGCAATATCCGCTGCGCTTGTACCGACTGTCCCACCAAAAACAGGTCTCCTAGTCGAGTCGAGTCAGCGTACGACCTCAACACACCGATGTAGACACCGAACCGGCTGGCACGGAGATGCGTTCGCGTTTCACTTCAGATTGCTCAGTTCCATGGCCCACTACGGTCTACAATCGAGAACACCTGGTTTATGACATGCCGCAATAAACGAACTGGTGAGATTAACAGTAAGTTATGAGCTAGCTCGATCCCACTACGGGCCTCACTCCAGTAGAAATGGTTCTCCACTCAACAATTGCTGGCTATCGAATCCAGACCACATTTTCTTCAAAATCTTCATTGGTGTCCTCCAGCTCCAATGAGGTTTTCTTAGAACTAAGGTTTACCTAGGTTCAAAGCTAAGGTCTGCTATCTACACTTCTTGTCAAGAATGCCTTTGTTCTGAAGAGGTTACAGTGCTTGTGTTAAACGCCCTAGCAGTCTCATGGGTTTTCTAACTGTTGTACGAATACTGTAGAAGTAGGAGTGCAGCTAAGCAGTAGCAACGTACCATAGCAAGGACAAATGTAAGGTACAAAATGTAGGCAACGGCAAGCTGGAACAACTGTACAGTGAGACCGTCAACTACACTCACAACGCAAGCGTGAACAGGCTAAATATCACATGCTCATTCAGGAAGGTCACATGAATGGACAAAGACTGGCGCACTGGCGATCCCGGAATAGTGAATCCTGCAACCAGGTCCGCCATACAACCACGTTGTCTGTATACTCACAATTAACAAAACACAAACCCCTTCCTGTGTTAATGTAGACAGGACCGGAGAGCTGAATGGGTAAAATGTCAGAACGCAGCAGGTTGGTGAAACAGTAAAACAGCATGACACCCCGTGAACAAAGTAACAGTTGGTGTAGGTTAACGACCGAAAGGAATTTCTCCAATACTCTCTTCAAACCGACACTTACACCAGATTAGAGCACGAGATAGTTATTCAAAACTCACTAGCATGTTATCAGTGCAAAGAATGAAAATTGTTCAATAGGTTCAATTGGCGTAAGCCATGAAGTATCTCTATTTGAATCATTGTATACGAGAATGTCCACATGTACATGTCCAAAACATTCAAATGCTGTCAAAACCGATCTTTATTCTTGTTAGGGTGTCACATACCCCCAAAAACTGTCCACTAACTGGGATGAGCATTTACCTTTTTTTTTGTAAAGCTGAATTCTTTTGATGTACCATCATTTTTTACCTCTTGCGCCGATCGCTGGACGAGCTATAGATACGCAAGAGCTGCATTTTTTGCTTTGACTTCGGCTTTTCGGCACTTGGACTTCGGCATTCGGATCTTCGGGCTGAGACAATAAACGCTCTTTTCGGAAGACCAGTGTTTTTCTTTTGCAGTCGACTTTGAGGGAATCGGCTCTTCGGGGTAAAACGGAGCGTACCATATCACTGCGTCGTAGGAATCGTTCCAGTTCAATTTCATCCACTCGGTCGTTCCGCGATATACCAATTCTAACTTCAGAAATAGAGCAACTGCACGACATGATGTACATTAGTTAACAGCCAAGGTTTGGGATGATTTTTAGAACTTAATATCAGCGTACTTTGTTTTCCCGCCTTACCAAAGCGGGGCAGTAAAAGCCGTAAGGAAGCTGTCTCACTGGGGACGCCTTACTCTCACTTGCAGCTCGGTTGTTTGTTTGCAAAATGTAGGCACCCTGATGCTGAATGTTTGAATATGGACGTAGTCATTTTCCGTAGTTAGATCCCTTCCCGTCCCCTTCTTTTTTCTTTCTCTCCTATATATAGGGTTTGTTTTTTCTTCATGGTTGTGTGGCAGTTAAGCATTTGTGTGAACCACTGATGTATTGCTGATCCTTCGCTTTGTCTCTGTGGTGTATTTGGTTCTTGTGAAAAGCGTATACCAGCATCTATAGACTTCGATCATGTATGGATTATATGTTACATTGCTGACGGGTGGTAGGGGATCAAATTGAACATCATTCATACTTGGCCGCAGACTTTGCTTCCCCATCGAATTTTCAGCCAGGCTCTTTCGAAAAGAAGCACTAGACGCGGGTTTCCCTCTTGTTAGAGCTCATCAGTAGTGCGTATCCTTGCCATGGCCGGGGCAAGTGTTACGATCACGCATTCCTGAGGTGACCCTTTTGACCACTGCGTCATTGGCCCGGCATTAGGCACGACCGAGCTGTAATATATGTGAAGGCAGAACCACTTTTGTCCGTGAGTACTGAACAGATTTCCAGATCGTCTTGATAGGAGACAAATGTTGTATGTTGGCTCCAGTCGATAAACCCACGATTAGGAGTTTTAAGATAAGTCGAAATTGCCGACCTCGACATACCTGCTGGGCAATATTTTGAGTTATTGATGAACACTGGGGAAAATTGTCAATTTCAGGCTGAACCGTGGCAAAGATAAGCACTATTGAAAAATGATTCCAAGAGTGAAACTCCAGTCTAGTACTTCTTTTGAAAGGAGGCTGGCTAGAACATCGATCTGAATTTGAAGATTGCAATCAAATATGAGTGGTGTTCAAGTTAAGATTACTCCACAAAATGGCTTTTCAAACAAACGAGACCTAATGCTTGTGGTAAAATTTATCCGTTTCTGCGAAAGACGAGCTGCTGTTATCCTGATTATGAGGCAATCTTCAAAAGATGAGACGACCCTATACTTTTTCGCAGGGTGTGCACAGATACAGTGAAATAGACTTTGTTGGATAGTGTGCGCCGCCATGAGCAGCAGTGACATGACCCGTCAAAATCACATTGTGTTGGTTCAACACAGTAATTTATAGCGCCTTGTGCACTATACTTTTGTTGACTTGAACTATCATGTTTGTCGTTTCTTGCGGTGGCTATTGCTCATCGTTCACTCTAACGTGTTTGCTAATATGAATAAGCGAGATACATGGCTACACCGTAAATAATGCAAGCTGCAGAGCTTCACAGCTCTCTGTGTTAATTTATCCCATCAAGGTGATGTGCGCCTCCGGACGATTGCCGAGCTCACGAGTCATTTGTGCATTCGTAAACAAGACATCCACGTGATTACCCTTGGGTATTGCGTATATCTCACAAAAATATCTTCTAACTTCACACCTAGTTTTTACTTACATTATCTCTGAGGTGTCATCTAGTGTTGTACGATGACTGTAGAGAAGTAGACCACCGTGGACACAACGCTGCCACCGAAATGACTATTGTGAAGAGAACAAATGAGCGACGCCAGTACATGCTGTCTGAGATGTCACTCGGACTGGATGTGTGTGGATGGGTGTAGCACAGCTCATCTTGTCTAGAGGTTGCACTTGTGAGTTTTATATCACAGAGTTCTAGTTAGCACAAGACACTAGAGATGGACTGTGTCCCTTGTGTTTATTCTGACTGAATCAGATGAAACCAGTTACGCTCACCTTCTGCATCGTTGTGTTCAACGAACCTCGCATTCCTCGAAGTGTTCCCACACTTCATTTGCATCTACCCCTCCCATATATTTAAGTGCATCTTGCAGGTCTAATATATCGGTTTAAAAAGTGAAGCATTGCATCACGTTTCCATTTTCGTGTCTGATGCGGTCACAAGGTTACCATTCCTCAAGGTTTCCAATAAGTAGCGGCTGGCTCATATTTGCTGAACATCAGTGGGCTGTCCTTGTTCAGCCAAATGGTTTCGCGTCGACACAGTCACCTCCCACACACAATTGGTCGTTTCTTTCGTGTGCTGCACAATACATGATTGTGCGTTTGGGTTTAGCATGTCGGCCACAACCACAGACTACTTGGCAACGTGAACCTACAGTGTGAACAATAGGAAAACGGGTATTATTACGTGACTACTTTGACGCTCTTGAGAGACTTGCGCAATCACGCACTTCACTGAGCACTGCAGCCACACTGCTTGGTGTGCCCCATCAGATCACCCAGAACGTAACAACAAATGAGGGATCAGTTAAGCAGCAAATGAATAGAGCGACATCTTTGCAAAGGCTCCAGCTTATAGTGGATCAGAATTTTAGCAACGCCAACGATGCCACATTTTGGTGGCTGGCAAGTCTGCCCGAACGACATGGCGAAGTCCCCGTAGTCCTATGCATTATATACCACAAGGCGATGGTTTCTGCGGAGCTGCTGCAAGCTACTGGGTTCAAGGTTGGTTCAGACCATGAAAAGATAGTTACGATTTAGGTGTTGCCAAGTTTTGGATCTACCTCTGCATATTTGTCGCAAAGGCAAACTTGTGCCTGTGTGAGACGCAAGTACTCTACAGCCGCAGTCGTCGAAACTACCAGGTGATTATAACAATAATGACATCTTGAACATCAAACACACTAACTTGTATTGTTTTGTCTTACCGAAAAGCACACAACACAGAGTACACCTTGGTGTCTGGTTGTGAGAGCTCAAAAGAAAGACTGACCCTCTTGCTTTGCTACAGTGAACAGAGAGGAAATACTCTTAATCACTGAGCTTTGGAAATATTCATAATATTTCCGTAGGACAGACATGAAACAGCCTCCATGGTTTTCTCAACACATTTACAGAATACACAGACGGTCTCATCTCTGTTTTATAAGTGATTTGTCGAGCTAAACCACGAGTGATATCTCAAAAACATCGGATTCTGGTGTTTTGTTTCAGTACAACGTCAAACTCATATTTTCGTCATCAAACTGTACCACAGTGGTTCGATAGGTAAATCGAGAATTTATTTAGCCCTTAGATGTAAAGTTCAGAAGCTTCAATTGATTGAAATGGTTGTCAACCTTCACATTCTCCAGGCAATAAAGGGAGCTTGGCCTGATATACATCCTGGTGTCATTTCAACTACTCACTAAAATCTGAATTCGTACGACCAACTGTTGTAGTGCTCAAGAAGCACTATGGTAACCTTTGTTATCCGTTCATGCACTATTCTTCTGCGGATGATAGACTAACCGAGGAGAAGATTAAATGAACTAATATGAGCACCGATGAATTGTGTTCTTGATGGGTATGATTACTCAAAGATCTTTTATGGTTTTGAGACAGCACATTTTATGCAGTCTCTGTATTCCTTCAAATCATTCGTGTTACTAAGGTCGTCCCATTCTAGTTTCTTCTTGTGTACTTATTGTAACAATACTATGGCTGAAGATAAAACCAGGGCCAGAGGGTCTAAATTACAACACAAAGAACTGTTTTGTGACAACACCTGTTTCAGACTCCGGTTTCAACGCTAACTCATACAGAGTTTTAAAAACATTCTTGTTGAGGTGCTAGTCCAACCGTAAAATATATCCGTGTCCGGGATGATCGATGCTCAGTGATTTGGTTGGGGTTTGTCCAAGGATCCGTTTTTAATAGACATCCAGTAACAAATTGTAATCCGCCTTGATATGGCAGTCATATCAATTTATCAACAAAATGCAAGCCTTCGTTCATATCTTTGAATGACGCGAGACAGTCATCGATATGAAAACTATCTTCTACAGATTATCTGAAAAATTGCTGGCTATCAGCTTAAGGCTTTTCCCATGTTTTCCTCGCTGAAAACTTTATACAGAAAAGTGAAATTGCTGCTGCTGAAGGATAAACCACTGACAGAAACAAATCTGTCTCAATGCCTATCGGCAATCCTTTGGGTTTTGATAGTTACTACTACTTTCAAAACTTAATAAGAATTGTACACAACCAACGTCACCCATTAGAACGGGCACTTACAGAAGCAGCTCTCCGATGTCCTCCCCCATCACAACATGATATTTAAGGGATCTCAGTGAGATTGTTGTCAGATTGGCCTCCGCGTATGACTTGTATCAACCGACGGTCGATCGACGTTCTTTAGATATAGCTCCATAATAAAAAAACTACCCAAGTTATATCTGGCTTCTTTGAGTTTATTGCTGGATGGTGAGCAGGTACCAACGTGCTCGTCATCCATCGCCACCATTTCGCCAACTGATAGGTGAACACCAATAACGTCCTTGTACTTTTTGAAAAGCTTTGATTCAAATCGAAACTACTTTCCAGTTTTTAACACTACGCGGTCATGCTTATTCGAATTCTGCTACATTGGCACATGTCTACGTTCACAAAAGGTATCAGTCTACTTTGACCTCGAAAGAACGTTGCTATACTATGTGTGCATTTGCACATGAACTTTCTAAGCTACCTCCCTGTAATGAGTTTGAGCTGGAGTGGCTTCCTGATTGGAGGGGGTTCAGTCAATCAGTGTGGGCGCAGAAATTGCTACAAACAGAATTATGGTCAGACTGACACCAATCAATCACCGACGGCGATTACCTACTGTTGAGTGAGTATCTGTTTCAAACAGCCGAGCTTCTAGATGCAAGGTCGCGGAACAACACAACAAATTGGCTAATCAAAACGTGAGGACGCCTGTCGCTTGATAACGACATCAAAAGGTGCCGTTTTCCCAATAAAATGAGATTGCTTAGTGCCGTTCAGACTCTTGTTCTGATTTTCCTCGATTGAGTAGCTCAGCACGCGACATGGTGTCAGGGAACAAAAAGGAACCAGCATGCAACTTCCAAGACATTTTATAGAGTGTTTTTGCGGTTGTTCATCCGGAGCAGTTGAGTGTAACGAACAGCAGCCGATTGCCAAAGGCGTGGCGAATGTGGAGGCAGAAGTTTGATGATTTTGCGCTGTTGCCCAATTTGTCCCAACAACCGAAAGAATGCCAACTGGCGATGTTTCGGCACTGTCTTGGAGACGGATGCAGAAAAATCCCGACTAAGTTGATTTTTCGCCGACGACGAAGACAGAAGCGACTTGGCTACGTTGATCAGTGGGTTCGAAGAATACTGTTTCTGGCAGACAAATGAAACCTTTGAACGTTTCCGTTTCCTTCGAAAGAGCCGTCGTCAAGGCGAATCTAATGATTAGTATGTGACGGCGCTCAAGGAGCTGGCTGGGACTTGCAATTTTTGCAATTGCATACGCGATCGAAAGGTTCTTGGTGTTCGGAACCCTGCTGTGAATGAGACAGATGACACTTGTCCAGTGTATTGACATTTATAACAACGAGGCGGCTGCGGAACAGCGAATCAACGACTTTCATAATGAGAATGGAGCTTAACGCGATCAGTCGAAAACGAGCCAGACCAACAGCCTATTTTGCGGTGGGCATCATGAACGACAAAGAGAAATGTCCGACGTTTGGAAAAACTTGCATGAAGTGTCAGAAGGAGAACCATTTCGCCAAGCAGTGCAAGTCACCATACGTCAGACAGTGGTCCAGCAAATGTTGAATGACATTCGAGATGCACATGAAGTGAGAGGGTTTTACGCCGAACTTCTGATTAAAGACAGACGACTTCAATGTTAATTGGCTTTGGGCGCATCCGTCAATAGTATACCGGCAGGGTATCTTCAAAAATCCGTCGTGGAGTCGTCCACTACGCAACTGCGAATTTGGAATGGACGAAAGACGCAAGCGTTGGGAAAAGCAAATGTGCCGATCAAAAATCCGAAGAATGGCAAGTCATGTTTGGTTTTTTATTGTAGAAGAAGGTTCAACGTCATTTCTCGGAGTGGATGCCATTCAGACAATAGACTGTGACTTCTCATGATGAGTTTTCTTCATGTGTTGGGGACGCTCCAAATGTTTGCTCGATACTGTCTTGTGTTCGATCCGATTTCAGGTTGCTTGCCAGATACTGTTAGTTTTTGTAGCCGAGAATGCCTTACCGGTTGCGTTACCAGATAGGGTAGCTCCGTTAGCCATCCGTGAGAAATTTAAGAAAGAGTTGAATCACTTGCTGAGGCTGAAAGTAATAGCGCCAGTAAATGGGCCCACCGTTGAGGAAGTCTGGTGAAATTCGTATATGCATAGACCCCAGGCCTCTGAATGCTGTACTTCGAAGGCAGCAATACAGGCTGCCGACTCTAGACGACATTTTGCCCGAATCAAATCAAGCCCACCTTTTTACGAAAGCTGATTTGTCAGATTACCCAGAACACGAGCAAGCGGACGAGCCATTGCTCAACGAGATCGGCCCGGCGGACGAGGAACGGCAGGCGGAAAATCCCCTGGTAGGAGGCGTCGAACACACCCAAACCGGTCCGATGTGCAGATGTGCAGAGACCGGGGATGTTATGAATTCCGGTTGACACATTCGATGGCGCGTTTGGCATGAGAACCAGCGAGTTGAACAATAAATGTTATGCTTTATTGAACGTCTTTCCGTGACACTATCTTTCACACCTTTCTTCAAAACTCCTTTATTTTCCCGACGTTGCATGGCTGACCCGCTGGCAGAACGCGGTTATCTACTTTTGGCGGATATTGTACTCTAATATATGATCATTTACAAGCTTTGACGTCAAAATTAAAAACGACGCTGATATAGAAAAATTAGGAAAATGCTAAATGTACGGCTCTTTTAGGAGTTTGACTTTTACATTTGCCCTAGCGTTCCCAAATAGTGAAAATCTCTATCATAATTCTTCACATCTGATTATTATTCTGGGGTTTCGATTTATTAGGAGACCGAGTGCAGTTGATTCTTTTCGTCACAAGCGGTGGCCATGAGATGTGATCTAATAAAGCGGAGTCTCTGTTGGTAACGAGAAAGTAAAGGGTTACGCTCACGCGCCCTGTCAATTTAACTCAAAATTTCCGAACAAGTTTGATAACAAAATGACAGGAGCAGAAGGAAATCAAAGCTTGTGAATTTCTACAAACTGTATGCTGCATCCCTTACTCTTCTACGCGCATATCCTGTACAAGGCCGGATGATTCAAAGTCGGCTAATTAGTCGCCCGGTAGGCTGATGCGAGATATCTGTTTCGTAAATAGAATTAAAGATTGTCTGGCCTTTTTTTAATTCACGCTCGTTTGTGGATACGCTTTCTATACGGATCACACTTGATGCATACAGTTTGCGTTAGAAAACACGTGCAAAGGAAATAAACGATCGGATTATACCCGATATCTTCTGTCAACACTGTATAGTTTTGTTATACAATGAGTCTTTATCGTTCCTAATTTATTTTAATCAGGCACATCAGATGTAGTTTTCTGGGGAGATTCTACACTACAAGGTCACTGAACCTAATCGGGTGAAGTAAAGCAGAACACAACAATGAAACTGGTCCTCCCCCTACATCATCGCGGTCGGCAAACAAGAAGTCGTTACCTCTACTTCCGTTGTCCGAGTTGTCGATTATGCTGTACCCGATATAGAATTCGTTGAACGTCAACAATGACTGCTTCAGAGGGAAACAAATTCTTTCTATGGGAACGAGCGCCATTGTGATCACATCGGTCAATTCTGTGTTTGTTTATCTGAAATGTATGTGTAATAACACTGTGCTTACCATTCCCTGACGTCTAGTTCATCAAATGAAGTGTGTTGCAAATGGGCTGGCAGATAATTTAGATAAAGAAAAAGACTGAATGAGAGTAGTGTAGATGTTTGAATGTCTGCTACGGCAACTAGATATAGTGTCACGACTTCTGCGGCTTAAAAAACTGGAAGGTTTTCTCCCGCGAATCGTCATCGCATATGATTTGGACACTGTCCACTGATCACTATACAAATTTTGATGTGACGAATTTACTCGTGAAGCTCACTTTTTGAGCACATTAAGTTTTGTCTGATTAGTTGGTAGAACGGATTCTGTCACCTTAGTATTTCTTCCGAGCAGATTTGTTTCTATTTCAGAAAGAAGCTGTAAATCACTTTGCACATATTTGTCTGACTGATGGGCGTATTCTACGAAATTGATTTCGGAGTTAGCAAATAAACTCACTGTTAGTTTTGGGTTGCTCCTGTCGGCATTTTCATGGTACAGATACAGCTATTTAGTCCAAACCTAGGGCGGACTTGAGGGAAACCAGGAAGAATTTCATAAGTACCTCATCGTACCAGTTAGACGATACACTGTGATCTTTAGTTCCACCATGGGACTAGCCCCTTCCCGCGGACTGTATTTTGATCACCGCTTTTTCCGGCCACCTTGAAATTAAAATTCCACCGGAAGAAGTGCACCATTATCTGAACTTTCAGAGTAATAGGACTCAAACGGAACTCGTTAATTTTTATTCAAGCTTCGCTGGAATCAGCAAGGTGGAAGTACTTGTTGTACTTGCCTTCGTTAACAGACAACGAATTTTCAGATGCCGCTGTTTTTCACAATCAGTCATGTAATAGGCAGTCAGTCTTATGGATAATTTGTTAGTATGACTTTCTGATATTCCGCTTATATTAATGTCTTCTCATTGTACACCATTGAAAGGTTTGACTCTAACGAAAAAATCGATTTTTACACACATCAAAACCGAAATAAGTTACAGGACTGTTCAAGCTACCAGAGTAGGCTTGGGTGTGTTATTTGTTACAATGCTTCGAGTAAGATATTGTATGTTTGGTAGTTTTTGTTGAATTCGACGGTCTTTTTTGAACAGATGCTCCACCAGGTAACGTTGGAACCGTTATTATCAAATTATACAGTACCCTTAGGTTAGCTGAAATCCATTTTAATTTTCAGCTGTTAGCAAGCAACCCATACAATTAGACATCTAATTTTGGGAACGATGAGATTTTTATAATTCTTGTACGATCTGAATCCTACTTCAGCTGGGCAATAATTTCTAGACTTAAAAATGTGATTCACTATTTTTAAATTCTTGTGTTTGATCAAAGTCCATACGTCATTTCTGTATTGCTGACAGTTTGTTGTAGTGGCAACCGTGTGTTTATCCGTATTCACTTCATCTGATTTTGATACGGTATGCCATGCTCTGGTTTAAGTTTGCAGTTGATCTTGTTGCCAGATGCTCTTTACACCTGGTTAAAATTGAAATACTACATAATTGACGGTATCTAACTTAACAGGAGGCTGAGGGTACTAACTATAGCTTTCTTCTTCAGTGTTTCCCGAACAACTATTCCACGTGCTCTGAGGTGATGAGCTCATGATCATCCGTATCGTTGGTTGGAGGAAACAGGTGCGTGCCACTATTACTTGAACCGTTGAACGCCGATTGCCAGTGGCCTCTTTAAGCAACCTTATTATATTTGAGAAATTTGGTTCTCACAACCGGGTCAAAGAACGATTCCAGTTACATCGGGCTGTTTCGTTTTCATTCATTCTGAATGAAATCGTATTACACGGTTTTCGCCTGACATTCAGATTAAGTATTGATTCTGGAATAGTCCGAAAAGTTCCAATACCGCTCATATCTTTTCACTTAAGATCGTTTTGTATGAACGCAGATGTCCGTTACTATCATTACGTTTCTCTGTCTTTTTTGTTAGAATACGATTTTGAATAAATCTGATTAGTTCATGGCAGGCATACAACATGTACACTGTGTTATCTCTGAACCGTTTAGAATGGTCATGCTGTGATGAAGCGTCGGTCAAGCTTAGTTTATCTAAAATCTCCAGCTC
The DNA here is from genome assembly GCA_008508345.1 of Paragonimus westermani. Taxonomy (NCBI): domain Eukaryota; kingdom Metazoa; phylum Platyhelminthes; class Trematoda; order Plagiorchiida; family Troglotrematidae; genus Paragonimus; species Paragonimus westermani. The sequence continues at coordinate 133,663 of QNGE01001444.1, read as the reverse complement.
TTCGGGCGACAGTGATTCCAAAGAAATTGTCTACGAGAAGCAAAATAAACTCAGCCAGGATTGCAATAGTAGATCAAGGTTACCACTCCTCGGATGTTCGACTCCGCAAATGCTAGCACGGTTATCCTGAGGGTCGACTAGCGCTTATGTTAAATTTTCTTCTGGGAATATCCCACTGTATATATAAAGTATTCTGTGCTAATGTGAGTCTACGCAGTCCGCGGAATGTAAACATTTCACCCAATATGTTATAGTTGGTTCTGTTAAGATATGTTGTGAAATGCCAGGTATCCTTTGCTAATTATCTCAGTTCATTACACTTTGTACAAATGAATGTTATTAAACAAAAGGCGATTAAAAAGAGCAGCTATAAAACTGAGAGAAATTCCATAGATTTATCACTCTTATTCCGTTTCGGTCTCTCAAGTAGGGCCAAATCAAGTTTTATCCTTCTTTCAGAATGTGAAAACAAAGCAGTATCATGTGGACGGTTCAGCAAAATTTTTGCAAAATAATTGCAATGTTCACTGTGTGATTTCTGATTTGTTTTAGGGCAATACGTTAGAAGACTGCGTTTTGCCTAATAGACAGAGTAATAAGTGGTAACAAAAATCCTCCGAATACATCGAGGAGGATTTGCGTTTAGGTTCCCATCCACAAACAACTAGTTCGACCCTGCGAAATGCACTGCAAACCAGCGTCTGTAGTATGTCGTGTCTGCTTGCTTAAACTCAGATCACATTGGTGACGATCATTCCATTATCACCTGTGCATAAACGCCACGTAGATTAACCTACTTCCTATCAAACTCGACATATTTTCACTGTTTGTTCATAAATGATAAAGACAGATTTTTAGCTCAAAATCGTTCTGCCAAGAACAACTTTGTAGTCACGATTTTGGTTCCTGTGGAAACATTCAGCATGGACATTTATTTCAAGTTGGAATTACTCTTTGTGGCACAAGATGTCTATCAAAAGACTCCATGGTTGGCTTGGACGGACACCTTTAAACATTGTTTTTCAATATTGTTTTTCATATGTAGAGGTAGACCTCTGAGAAATACTTCTTGAGTCTTTTGGCGATCTTCTCAATGCTCCGGCACATCAACTCAGAACTCAAAATGTTGTCCAACCGAGCTAAGCCTCGCATCTGACTATCTAATTGATTATATTCCTTCAAGAGAATGAATAGTGCTCTTCTATTCATGGATTGTTAGTCCACCCAGAAGGAACCCAGGGCATGACTAACGTAAGCTTCATTGACAGAATGTCTCTTTGTCGCCTGGTTAATTTTCGAATACAGAACTGACATGCTTCCTGTGAGTACTTGCTTTGATGACGAAGGTAGGCTTGCTCGCTGTTTTGTTGTGATAATTTCTGTTACATTTCCCTTACCCATCATAAATAAAAAGAGCCGAATCACTTCCCATTTACAATGGCGTGTACTGATTTTGGTTAATCAGACGCGATAAATAAACACTCTGAGGAAAATGATAAGTGACCTTATAGTTCTGTAGCAGGACACATTGCGAGTGTTCACAAGCAATTTGCCCCTTGGATAATCGCGTTCTGTCCTGAAAGATTATTCATTGAGTATCTAAGGTAATGTATGCACAAGTGTGGCGTTTTCAAAACTTGTGCGGTTAGGTAGCTTCTGGTTCCACTTCCGTGCAAAATCCAGGCATTTTCTAGGTTTTGTAGTCTGAATTGTATAACCGGTTTATGGGAGTAATTAAAAGTGAGCACAGATGAGATTGGGTCAGTCATACCATTCAAACACCAGACAGGATGTGTAACACATAAATAATCACCATCGCTACCAAAGGTGGATCAGTCTGGACAGTCATTAGAATGTTAGAAGTTAGGGACTTGGTCAATGAGACTCTAAGTGAGTTGACGGAATCAGGTGGAACAGTTAACCAATGAACTGAGGAGTATAAGACTACGAAAGAAGCTCGGGATATCAACTATTTCGTGGTGGAAATGCTGAAGATGATTGACTGTAGTTGAGAACGTTTGAACTTCATAGGTTTAATTCAGCTGTGCTGAGTCGGAGTTCTGCTCGCAGAGTCAACAGAATAGGCTGTTCATTTGTCTTTATACTAGGGTAGCATCAAAGGCGTTCATGTTTAGCTTGAAGAATCAGCAAAAAAGCATTATGATCTGACGAGAAATGGTCAGTAGCACCGAGCAAACTGCTGCGTACTGCAAATGAACAGTGAACACCTGTACAAGAATCAATTGTTTGTACCGGTAGTCATGACCGTGTGGGCTACACAAATTTCGTCGCTGTGTGAAGTTTGCTCTGAGAGGTTCTGCAGGACTTTTGAACTCAACCCGTCCCTACACAAACGTTGCAGGTAACTTTGGGAAAGCGGAAAGTGGACCGAAGGCAGAAAGCGTTCCAACACAAACATTGATTCATGATCTTATGATTCACCGATGGGTTATACTGCAGGGGGGGATTGTTATTGCACCCAAAAGGAAACAGGTGTATCGACTAGAATAATCACCTTTGAAAGAGCGCCGCCGACTCCTCAGACGGTGCTCCCAATACGCCGTTGTTTTGTTCACAGATCTTGCAGCTATCTAGAAATGTCACTTCCTTACGCCAAGTATTTCTCATTATAGGTTAAAGTTGTTGATCTCCACTATAAGACACCCTGTTGCTTCTGTAACTGATCACCATAATTACATGGACTCTTGGGCGGCACTCTCTGCCCTCATGAAAAAGATGAGAAATTGACTCTCTGGGTAGCACGGAAGTCGCCAGTGAGGATATGGTCTAACAGAAGCTTGCTTGGTATAGCCAGGACAACCGGATTCTCCAGTCATGACTGTATCACCATCAAAAGGGAAAAAGCCGACTAATCTCGTCCACTTTTCTTCCAGATGCTGTATTACAGTTCAAACCGTTCTACAACATCGGATAAATTCCCCTGGAAGTTTAAGTGTTCAACCACAGGACAGTCGAAGACATTAGGCCAATTGACAATAAATGAACTTTCGGAACTAACAACAATCAACGAGCTAGCTCGAATCCAATTTTGGCCCCGACGCTGTTGAACTGGAGGAATGAGAATCATGGACACAGTTACACTTCCATCAGATTTCAGACCACGGACACCCTTTTGGGTTTTAAACTTTGAATTACCCTTATCCACTTCACCAAGACGGCAAGAAGACGTACAGTACGAGATACAAACATCTCGTTGAGTCTCATCAGTCGATTAAGTAAAAAATTAGTGGGATGGATTTAGCGCAAGGCAACAAAATAGTGGGATGAACGAACGTCACGTGGGTGCAGCCAGGGTTATGCAAATGGTTTCATTGGCATGGTAGTGAAATTGATTGCGTCAGCACCTTTTTCCAACTGGACGCCGGTGCTTGACGCCAGATTAACAACGCCTCGGAGAAGGCCAACAACCTAAGGTTGCGATTGCATAATAGGACCATACAGGAAGCGACGGGATCAAACATATTATCTGTTGCGGTCAAGTGTTTCGCAATCGAAGACACCGGATTTCTGTTTGGATATTGGTATTCTGATCCGCGCTGAGTTATTGTGTAAACTAACCACTTGGGGATATTTTCCACCTTCATCTGTCGTAAGTTTTGGCTTGTTCTGCGAATGTATGAGCCACCGCAACTGTAGACGAACTGCAAATGACGTGAGAGGCAGAGTTTTCCGAGAAAGGACGATCGGGGCGGCGGAGACCCATCCTGCGGGTGGAAAATAACGGACGCAATTCTGCTGCTGGGATAGGTGCGACCAGTGGCAAATTTCAGCATTCGACTCACATCGGTAATATTGTAGTCTCCTGCGTAAGGAATTTGATAAAAATATGCGTCGGCGCTGGCTGTGACTGAGAGGTGGACAGTCATTCCTTGCAATGAATTGCGACAAATTTGGCGGTATACACACTCGCAAGCAAAATGTTCCTCAAAAGCTCCTCTTCGGATTTTAGGCGGTCGGTTGTGCACAGTTTCCTTGTTCGATGAAAGAGCGTTTGCACTGAAATGTGCTTGAAAGCCACGAGAGCGAATTAAAAAAATTGTCAGCAGTGCTCATTCCGCATGATTTTATCCATTACAAAGAAAGTGACGTGGAGGTCATTTTGCCGACCTTATTTTGTACTCGTTTTCCTTGGGTTTCTCCCAATGGGTTACACTATGATGATTGTCTCTAAGTTTCATCAGTCTACGTGTATTTAGTGGAACAGTAGTGTAAATGATGAAAAATCCTTGGAATACCGACTTGATACTTTTGACTAATGGGAGTTCTTTGATTACCAGGTTTGGCAACATCTGCTCACACATGAATGTGATTGTGTGCCAGACGGTTACTCCTTTTTACCATGTCCAGAAAAGACCCAGAAGCTGTCAAAGAGACAAAATAATCTGACGTAGTTTTGGAATGGCTAGATGTTCCGCTATGAAGAGGAAATCAGTGTATCACACTCTGTAAACCCTGCCAGACAGCTTCCTAGATTCAGCGTTAGTTTAAATGATGTTCTATTTGCCTATAAGTTTCAGAAGAAGAAAAAGTTCTCTAAAGATTCAAGGTAGCAATTCGTGGGGCGGGCTGCAAAAGTAGAAAGTAAAAAATGTAGCTATAATTATTCTCATCAATAAAAGCGACTTCTGCCTACGAAAAATGGGGTGCTGATTAGGATGCATTGCGAAGGATTAATTCTTCGTTAGAATAGAACTCACCTGAAAATGAAAGGTAATCAGTCTGCAGGAATGCATTCATGCTAACTGAACTATGCCTATCGGTCGGTATCTGTTCTCAAGTAGAGAAGTGTAGTGTTGTTTCTGGTGTTTTTCCGGTTTGTTTCGCTCTCACTGTCACTGATATCAGGATTGTGATCAACTTGACTCTTTATTAAGTCCTTAGACGCCTGCTGAAATTTCTGGCAGTTGCGATTTGATTTTACTTGATATGCGATCCCCCGCTACGGTCCTGCGATCATTTTTACAACAAGAAACGCAAACTGAATTCAAGCTCGTTATGTTTCTTGATGGTAGCCTTCAAACTGACATTCCACTACCTGTTTCGTCCTTGCATAGACTCATCAAATAGAACCGGTTACCTTTCGCGTTACGAGTCAATGGTCTTATCTACCCGACCACCAGTTTTATGGGCATCGCTGATAACTAGGGACTTTGTATATCATTGAGTTGTGGCTTGTTTACACCCCGTTAACGTGGGTGGACACAGCCCACCTCTGGTTGCCTGTTTACACTGGCAGTTTATCACACACTCCCCGATAGTGACTGCAGATAATCCTGCAAACTTATACACATATACTACCGGTAGTACAAGCGTTAACTAGATTTGTGTTACTCTTGTGCTTCTGGAAAGCCAGTTCTGATGAAAAGATGCTGAGAAATGTAACATTATCCTTCGACTACTAATGAGTAGGTCATCGCTATTGAATGGGAATTTCTTTTTCGTTGGAATTTCGAAGAAATCTGACAAAAAACAATCATGAAACTCGTCACGGATTTCGCTCGTTCACTATGTTGCTCTGAGAACGAACAAGTTTCTGTTCGTTAACGATGGTCATATCAAACAATCTGGTGCTTATGCTGAGATGACAGGTGATAACTACAATAATGTTATCGAGACGCGCTTGCGGGTACTTAATACATCCACGTGGAAAGGTTCTTAGTGCAGTTTATTCTATATCATTCAGCTAATGCACTTTTGAAAGCATCCAAAAGTGAAGGCACAGTTATCCTCGCTCCAATATATCAACTATTTTGCTAATTACTATAGTGGGAGACGGTTGGTTACATTCAGTACCGTAATTTTAACGCCTATAAATTCGAAAGCGACATCTGCATTTGAAGGTTCGAAAAAAACATTATAATGCAATGCAATGAAAATGGGTTATATTATTGCTGAGGCTCATCAGCAGAACAAATGGTAGATTAAATTGGAAATCGGGTCTTCCGCATAGGTGTGAATGAGCGAGAAAACTGTCTCTGCGCAGACCTCACTGTACTCAGTAGTAGCTACATGGTCTTATTAGAAAGAAATCTGTTCGGACAGAGCACTGCGGTTTCGACAGAGTTGAATTTATGTCATTTCAATGTGATCGACGAAGATGTATTACACCCCTTTTATTTGGAATGCGAAAATGGACGTTTCAACGTAATAATCAAAATTAATGAGTCTACTCAAATACCATGATGGCTCTTTGAACTAACGAATTAAAGGTGATGAATCAACGGTGAATAATCGACTTTTCACCTTTATGATTAGTCAATGTACCGGTTGACGCTGGAGTTTTATTATGGCATTGTGACGAATGATCCGCGAATTTACAATGTGTCCGGGCGACTTGACAGATTGCCAGAACATACTGAAAAAGGCAAATCAGCTAACCTAAACTCACCTGAAAGACTTAAGACATTGTGCTCAGTTGTAGCAATCTTCAGGCGTGCAGTTCACCTGCCCGATAGGTGAGGATCCATGAGCACACAGTCTAAGAGTCCCAGACACTGTGTGCAAAACGCAATTCGGTCACGCGATGAAGTGCTTACGGGCTACAAAATCTNCAGACACTGTGTGCAAAACGCAATTCGGTCACGCGATGAAGTGCTTACGGGCTACAAAATCTGTAATCCGAACTTGATGCCTGACAGGTGGTTGGGCGGCCGTCCATAATACCACATTGAAGCCGTCTCAAGCATGTCAGACAGAAGCAGTCAGGGGAAGCCTTCACTCTCAGTAGCGCTGACTCTTGTCATAATTTCCCCCCCCCACTGTTACACGGAATCCGTAGAACAGTCTGCGTGATAGGCTACGGTAGTGTGAGTTTTCTGATAGGTGGAGCACTTTTCGAAGGTATCCATTCACAAAAACTCTGGTGTTCAATAAAACTAACACAGCTCTATAAAAGCTCACGTCTACGGGGTGTGCGCTTCATCAGTTTAGCCACACAGCCATCCTGTCATCTCTGAAACCCCACATTTATAGTGGATTATCTGCCTGTCTTACAACATCGCAGGGAATCCGCTGCAAAACAGATGGAAACCTTTAGGAGGAATTCCTCAAACTAGTTGGAAGTGCAAACTATCAGCCCTATTAACAAACTTGGAATTTATTGCTGTGAATTTGGATTGTAACCTCGAAAAACTGTGTGCACGTTCATTATCACATCGACATTAACAAGAACAACAATGCATCAGTGATAAGCGTCGATGTTTAACTACTGCACAAAAATCAAGAAAAATGCAAGCGGTGGCCGGAGAGAAAAAAGAAAGAGATGGGGGAAACATTGTCATCAAAAACAAAAACATTCATTAGCTTGTATTAAGGTTTTTAAGTCTTGCAAATAAACAGTCATGCAACAGTTGAAAGTAAAGCGTCGACAGCAAGACAGTTTCCTGGGGGCTTTCACTGGCTCGCGTTTTTGAGTGGGTTTACGTCACAGACAACTCACAAAAGCGGAAACCTTCACGCTACTAAGCCCGATTATCCGCCATGTCGTCTGGCGTCTCCAGCCACCAAGGTTACAAGCCCGTGGGAAGAACTTGAGTTACAGTGTGCAACCAAAGTTAGTACATCCGAACCGTACACAGAACGGATATGCGAAAACATATTGTGCATTGTGCTGACGTTCATTATCGAGTAAATTCTTGGTTAAGCCACAACGGATTTACCTGTGCAAGCTTCAAGTCAATTGGCCCAACCATCGTGTGTCCAACGTTCGATGTACACAATCAAACCTCATACCACAGACATTACGAGTCAGACCACCGGACGGTTCGGAGCGATCTAGGCGTGCCACCCGAGTTGCTGAACATACATTTCTTCGTCAGCGAATCCACAACTGTTCTGTCCGACTAGTACAGATTCGAAGGGATATCCAACAGTTGGACGATCATTTGGAATCTTTGCTACCTCCTGATACACTTTCAGTGATTCGAAATGTCGTGAGACAACGAGCCTTCCATCAGAACGATATAGTAAAACAAAGACAACAAAAAAAGTTTGACACACTCCTTTCATTGGTTGAACAAAGAAGCGACTGTTCAACATCAGGCACACGAGATACCATCATCCTAGCCGTAATAAATCTGTCAGATCGTGCACTGTCAGAAGCCGAAAATAAACTCTTGAGCAAGGGGTTGAATTTCAATGTCAGCCCTAGATTCCGGCTGTGGAGGATCAACTGAAGTTTTTTACCCATCGATGATGCGAATAGAGCTCAGGCATGGGTCGCCAGGATCATAAAAATTCAGAAACCCCAACCAAGTAACCTGGGTAGCAAGGAGCGAGATGCACTCAGAAAGTTGCAGTAGGATCACCCAATAATTATCACAGAAACAGACAAAGGAAATCAAGTGGTCATCCTGAACAAAGTAGATTATGAACGCAAAGTAGTTGACCACATTTCCGATGGTCCGTACATCATGATTCCGGTGGAAAAACAACGCTCCACATTGAACAAATCAAAAGCTTCAACAGCAACTTTGCTCCGAAAAATGAAAGTCAGTCTGGGTAAGTCGCTCTGGTCTACCCTTTATCCAAAAACAGCATTAGCTTCGAGGTTTTACGGTTTACCGAAAATACATAAACCTAGGATACCACTGCGGCCAATTGTTGACTATACAGAAACTCCAACATATGTCCTAGCCAAGTTTTTGTCTCGTATTCTTAAACCTCTTGAACAGTGCACAGAACATTCTATTCGGAATTCCACACAACTGGTTACCAAGCTGATGGAACTTAGTTTAGACCTTAGTTTAGGCTTTGATATTGTTTCGTTGTTCACCAAGATTCCAGTGGGGGAAAGTCTGGAGGTGATTCGCCAGCGTCTTGAAGCAGATGCCAGTCTAGCCGAACGCACAGGTTTATCAGTCAGTGAGGTTGTGGAAGCTACGGAGCATTGCTTACGGTCTACCTTCTTTACGTTCAAAGGGATCCTCTATCAGCAAACAGACGGAGTAGCGATGGGCTCACCGATCTCTACCACGGTTGCTAACTTGTTCATGCAAGATCTAGAAAAAAAGTTGCTGTCCAACTTTCCTGATCCACCTAGAATTTGGTGGAGGTATGTCGATGATGCGTTGGTGGTGATACGTAAAGAAACTATTGATAAATTCATGGATCACATAAACTCCTTTCATCAACAAGTCACATCTACAATTGATCGCGAATCAGTGGACCATGAGCTGAGTTTCCTAGACTGCAGAATACGCAGGATAGCCGACGGCAAACTGGACACAATCATGCACAGAAAGGACACTCATTATAATCGTTACCTTTGCTTCAGCTCAGAACACCCCATGTGCACTAAGAAAGCAGTCGCATCCAGTTTATTTCAGAGGGCCTTGTTGTTAACCAGTTCCGGGGACGAGCTCTCGAAAGAATACAAGATTGTGAAGTCGACACTTAAAGCTAACGGTTACTGTGACAGGATTCTACGCCCAACTCAGGAGGCACATCACAACAAGATCAACGAGCACAGGAACTGGCTATCGACCATTGTTATTCCGTACAGAAGGAATACATCGGAAGATCTTAGACGGGTCCTCAACCAGTACAATATCAGAGTGGCATTTAAAACCACAAACACGTTAAGGAATAAGTTAGTCCACTTGAAGGACAAACGAACAGTTCTGGAGCAGTCAAACTGTGTTTATCGAATTAAATGTAAAGATTGTCAAGCCTCGTACATTGGACAGACTGCCCGGCAACTTGAAATACGCACTAAAGAACATGTAAGGTGTAGTAAGAAGCCCCCTACCGACGCTGAGCAACTCCGGAAATTAGAACACGATTCAGCCATTGCTGCACACGCGATTCTCAACCAACACCAAGTTGAATTCGACCATCCGACTGTGCTAAAAGGTGGTTTTCGTAACCACAAAGAACGTCTAATGGCAGAAACCTTGCTGATCGCTAGTGCACCACAAGCGGTGAATCGCTCCGATGGCCTGGAATTGTCAGTTGTTTGGCACGATTTACTGTGTGGAAAACAGCGACACCACGTCCTAAAAGGTGTGTGGATCCCTGTCACCCACCCCATCCCAAACAGTTCACACGCATGTAGATTGATCGTATACATTCACACACAGCATGCACTAACTATCTAGCCTTGTTTGCGTCTGGGCTCGTCACGTGGTGGCCTCAGGTGAACCGTAAACCCATGCACTCTTTTGGTAGATTGTTCACACACCGCGTGTTAAACACACACGTGCGAGGTGATGACCACCTCATTTGAAGCTTGTGCAATGTGAATTTTCTGATTTAAATCGCTTGATGAAGGCTCTCCAAGAGGGTCGAAACGTCGCGAAACCGATAACTCCTTGGTTTTTAACTCGTTGTGGCTTAACCAAGGATTTACTTGACAGTGTGCAACCCTTTGGTAGACTACTTCATTTCTCCACGCTGGGTCATCATCTGTGCACCCCACACCTTACGCCAGTCGGCCGCAACATCGACAAGCGGTGATCGGTATGGCAGACGTTTAGCAGATGTCCTTGCTACATGGCTTAGCCGTCGAAGCTTGTATGAACGTGAGGACAGAGCGAAAGAACTCGCTTGGCATTCACTACCCAATGCCCGCTTCCTAACCTTTTCTCTGGTTACTCGCTATTGCCACCTGATGGAGCATAGACGTTGATGGTCAAATAACTTAAGATGGTTCTTGTTTTTTCATTGTCCGGTCAAATTTGGTAGACACAAAGTAATACGTCCCTCTCTGTCGTCCTATATGCGCGATTCTCAAGCCTCAGATAAACGTCTCTTTTTTGCCATAGGTGTCCTAGATTAGCGAATACGGCCCTATGTTTAAAGGATCGAAGAAAATGGCAAATGTTGGCCTTAGGTACATCTAATACCACTCTGAAATTTGGAGAACAGTGAAAGTGTAGAGAACCTCTGATTCTTCTCCCTTAGTGTGTACCTCTCGAACCAAATTAGGTTGCCGAGATAAAGTGGAAGCCTTGACTGTGGCGAAGTTAATTTACCCATGGGTTTTGCAAGACCCCTGGCCGAGATCATGAATATAAGAATTACTAATGAGTGGCCCTAGGAGGGGGGAAATTTCTCCGCCGTCCACATAGTTTAAAACAACTGAATGAAGACGTGTACCATTGTATGGCCACTTTTGAAAGGTGGTGACTGGAGATCACCTACGGCAGCAGCCAAATCGCATTTGAGAGTTGGAACGAAATAATAGGTTTCAGTCTCGTTGGTCGTTCTAAATCTACCGATTATGGCAATACATAGTAAGTTTGCGTAAGTAGCAGTAAAAACAGGACATCAACTAGGTTTGATATAGAAGTGTTTCATGCAGCTTCTTAAGCTTCTAGGCTCATTACAAATGAGTGTATTGGCTGCATCGCTGATAGCTCCCATAAAAGGTAAACGCCTTTGGTGTGAACCACTGATGTACTGCTATCTATGATGGTGATGATGATGATGATGACGATGATGTTGATGATGATGTTGATGATGAAGGTGATGATGATGATGTTGATGATAATGATGACGATGATGATGATGATTATCATAATGATGATCAAGATGATGATGATGATGATGAACCTATGATACAGATAGGCTTAAAAAATCTGCCAACGTTCCCGAAATAATAGAGGTTTCGACTCACTTAACTTTCTGCGATAGCCTAAACTTATGATCGGCGACCACGTCATCTCTGGGATTCTCAAGGATAAGCCCCCTGAACGCCTTGTGTGGATTGTTTTGGAGAATGCTCCATCCGAAACCTAGCAACCCTAAGGGGCTCACAGAGACCCAACGTTTGCTTATCCTTTGGGAAACCATGCTGCATGCTACAGTAACTGCTTCGTGAATGACCTTTGAGATTTGGGTCTGGCAGCTATTGCGACCTTGGGGTGAGTACTGGTGAGCGTGTGTTCTAGGTCGGTTTGGTGATTATGGTTTACTGACGAAGTAGCCACTTTCTCAACAGCCAGCCATTTCCTTCGATGGGGTCAGTGACCAGCAAACATAAAAACGAAAATACGTTATACCAACGCATGCTTCAAATCCAGGTATGTGCTCCAATAAGAACGGCAGTCCTGAATGGAACCACGCCAGTCATAACTTACGCCTGTGTGACGCATCTGACATCAGGTCTGGTTCGTGGAAGGAGCGCGCCAATTAAAAGAATGATGGGCAGAATGTTTCTAGCTAGTACTAACTGAGCAAAACTACGATCGGTGAACAGTTGAAACAGCCGCCGGGCATTATCGAGAAGCGTGATGTCAGCCTAAATCTGTCACTTGAACAAGACGGCTTCGCAAAGTCGGCAGATCTGGATGTCTACGTCTTCGCGCAAATGACCATATCAAAGCTGTGTTGATCTATGGAGAGGAACCAGATCCGAGTAAGAAGCATCTCTAACACTGATATCACTGCAATGGGCTGGGGCAGAAACTGACAGTAAAAAGATTTCTGAGGATTTAATATCTAGAGCTGAATTTAACAGAACCTACCAAGCGGACAGCGCACAGTCTATCACTACCATGAACACAGTTTATCGCTTCAGTTGTAGCTGTTCTGTTGTGGATTACACCCACTCCAGACATACTAGTAGCAGCGGCCAGAAGTGGACAACCATTAGCAAGCAAACAGAGTGGGCACTATCATTTCGATATATTGGTTACTCTCCGTGATTCCAGTCTCTGGAATAGAACAGATGTCTACAACCAACATGAGTGATGTTTGTGCTGTTTAGGTATTTTGATCTATCCATTCCACGGTAAGAACACCGAAACGTCTACGATAATTCGCTTTCTAGGTCTAAGTAAATAACAAGAGGTACCTATGGGTAAATGGTGAGAAATGGAGATTACCGGGCCAGTGTTATTATGGTTAGCTATATCTTTGAGGGGATTTGTAAAATAATATGTAGAACTAGGGATTGGGAACGGCTTGGGAGCTAAGTTGGACAGAAAATAGCTGGAGGAAAGGGTCAGCAGTAACAGGCTTTAGCCTATTCATTCTATTGCACGCAACGGATACTGCGACCGGGTTTATAATACGAAATGAAATTGTTGTGGCGGTGTTGGCGAAGATAGTGTGCCACACCTGAAGAGGAGAACCAGTAGGTTCGAGAGTCTGTACCACATGGCAGTGGAAATGCGGCACTTTACTGAAGGATCTACCCCTACCTATTGCCTTGCCTGGTATGAGTGACTCTGTCGGTGTGATCATCATACTGACCATTTCGGCCCACTAAATCATCTAGATGCGTAAGCCATCACACGGCGGTGAAGTGCAGTCTCACTGTGACAGTCATTCCAGGTACCCTGTTGTGCAACACAGAATCAATAGCAACTGACCTGCAATGACACGATTTATTAGGTCTCAGCGTTGCTTAGCTAGCAGAGTACTTGCCACAGAATCCACTACTCAAGGCAGCACGATTTCTATCTAAGACTCGTGTGGATCTATATGAGTGTTGCCAAATCGCTGATGTCAATCACATTCGCCTGTTATTTATGGCTCGTTAAGCTGCTTTCCACCAGTAATGATCTGCTGGAATGCTTGTTCTCTCTAATGTTCGTCTGCTCTGATGCATGATCCTTCTCCACAGGTACTGTGAGATAGTATGTTGAATTAAGGATTGATTTCATTTCGGTACTGCCAAAACCATATTTGTAACTTCGGGTCAATTTGTCTTATTTATTCGAATTACAAAACAAGAGCAGCATCAAATTAGTTGTCTTAACAAATTGAATAGCAGTCTTTATAACATGGAAATCTACTTACTTACTACAGAGCAAACTAACGTTTCAGTGGTCAAAATTTTTTCACATATATAAATGATACTTGATGCCCTTTTTGAGGTAGTTGCAATCACATCCCGATAAGTCCAATACACTTTTAAGTTGCTGCGTAAACAAACAGTAAGCTACACCTTAACTAAATCCTTGTGCATGGGCGTGTGGGCTAAATATTAATTTAGTGGATTAATTTCACATATAATCAGTTAAATCAAACTACGGGAGATGGGAAACATCCAAAAGAAATTCACTTGTAACAGTCTTTGAGTTATAAAATACGATATGTGACAAGCAGCTGTTCACGGGTATACTTCGTCAGCTCTACGAGATTATAGAGGTTATCAGATAGGCGGTTTTCGGCAACGGGAAATGGAATAAGGAATCGGTTATCCACTGATCGCCATAATAAAAATTTTGACGAAACACGGTTACTTCATTGCAGAGTGGTCTGCTTTCCGCACGCGTATTATATCGATGAATTTTTGGTAAGTTTGTTCGCTAAGTTCGTGTATGCACCTAGGGCTTTGATCATATATAACGAGGTATACTTGAGCGTTGTGTACTGTCAACTGTGGAGGGAAAGCCCATGTAGTTCGACATTTCCATAAACTTTCAGTAAAATTTCACAATATATCGGGTAATAGTGTTGTGGGCCAAAAAGGCAGATAGTACGAAGATTTGTTCGGAAAACCGACACGTGGGTTATCTGATTCTACATGACAACAAACAAATCCACACATTCACATATAACATTGGTCCCAGAACGTCACGGTTGCAAAGACTGTCAGTGCCCAATTCCTGTATGTCTGGCGGTTACCACTGTGTGGTACATTACACACCAATTACACGTCGTTGACCTTCGTTATTTCACACTAAATGTTCGAAAGCTAGCTTTTTTTTTCACGGCTCCAATAAGTACCAAACATATTTGGACCAGTTCGACTTGGTGGTTGGACAGATTGCTGACAGTTAAACTAAGTCAGTTAGGTCCCATGTATGTGAGTAATCAACATGGTAGTGAGTCGGTGTTCTTTAAATAGTAAAGATAATGTATCCGAACATTTGTTAAAACAAGGAAGTGAATTCATTGATGTAGACTAATAGAATACGTTACATAAGGCACTTCGTAAACTGCCACTCGATTGCGGGTTATTTGATGCACCTGTGTGGAAGTATTGTACGCAGAGTGCATTGGAAACATGCTTGACAGGTAAGGCCTATTAGAACTGCAGACTGAAGAAAGTCGAGAGAAGACAGCATCCTAATGTACACGAGTGTAGCTTGATGTCAGCATAGATGATTGTGCTTTGAAATGTACAGTCCTTATAATGTACACGGTTATGCATGGTCTCTGGGGTTCACATTGTACGAGTCAGTATACGCCGCCAAACGATTTATATCTAGTGTATAGGTTGCAACATTGTAACAAAAGAACTCATTCTTACACCATTGTTTGACATGGGAAAATGAAGAAATAAGGAGCTCAAAGGTAGAATGGAAGTAATAGTTTTAGCAAGAGTTTCGGTCTTCAATCGAAAAAATGGGTACACATACTTCCAGAAGTAAAAAGGGAACCTCACTCACTATTCATCCTGGGGGATGTCTTTGGGCACAGTGACAAACTCAAACGACATACCTAAGTCCACGTCAGAATAGTTAAAAAATCAGCACAATTGTCCAGCCGTAGTAGAAAACTCGTGATTCGGAGTTTCATCATCATCATTCGGGCCTATAGTTGAGTGAGTTGTTTCAGTGTCCAGCACATATCAAGTAAAAACTGATTTCTTATACGAGCACTAAAATGGACCTTCAAGTTGATCATCACTTACAGTTGATTACAACTTACGCGCTGAGATAAGCTTCCCATTTATCCGATTCGAAAAAAGTTCCTACTCGTGTTCCGCTCGTGTTACAGTTTATCAGCAGTGCCTTAACTTGATAGCAGGGAATTGGACACCGGCTGTTATGTCATGATAGGTATGCGCAAGCAGACAGTGGGGTGTCTGTGAGGCAATCCCGTTTGAATGATTCGTCATTCATGACACGCCAATACGTCCGTATCGTTGCCTCTGTGTACATTTGAGTGAATTAAGTCGTGTGACCTTCCAGGTTAGACAACTCATCTTTAGCCTGCTTAAGATTGGATGTTGCGATTGTACAGTCTACCCTATTTCATTACACTTCTGTCCACTTGCTGTTGCTTACACTCCTCACGGCACACTTGTACCCCTTGTTATAATATGGTAATGTTCCTTAACTACCTGCCTTCTGCATTCACGATACAGCAACTGCATAGTCCCCGAGTTACAATACTACTAACGGTCTTTCGGATTTGAGGGATACAACACCGGCCATACTTCATGAGGCAACCGTGCCGACCGCTGCAACACTGAGCTCACATTAGGTAACCAAAAATTGTCACATCTGAACGTTCGATCACTTTCCTTCATAGATAATGACCAGTTTCTTCTATCGCTTCCTGTGAAGAGTCACTTACTGTCTGTTACCTCCCATTCATTAATAAAGTGGATTTTGTTCAGCTAGCGTAACTATGAGATGGCCACACAGGGAATGCCTAAGGTAGTGGTATTAGAATTACTCTGTTTGCCCGTTCTAGATGCTCAGGAAGTTTATTCCATTCCTGCGGAGAAAAATAACTGCATGAAGTTATTAGCAGGTCAAACACATCTGCGTACAATTCTTTCAGGTTCATTGTATGTGGTGTATTTATGATCAAACCAGCTCCCGTCGGGAATTTCATTATTTATTATGACCGTCAGGTAACAGTGGTGTCGTAACTATGACTAGATCACCCTTGACAGTTGTTAGAAAGATCTGTTGACGACATTAAATGTAAACCCTTAGATCACAGACATTCTTTTCAATGATAACCAGTCAAACTCAAACAGAACCAGACCCCTTTCTTTTACATGAAATGATGTGAACTGAACTTTACCCATAACCTAATAATCAATGGCAGGGTTATTCTGAGTAGACTGTACAGTCCGTGTCTCTGTGGACACAGTTCGTACATACGCTCCCTCCCCCTTGTTCTGTTACCACTAAGGCACCTGAAATCCAAGCAAGCGTGGGTCATTTGAAACCAGCTAACTTCTATCTGGAGACGGGTAAGCGTAGCACTTCAACACACTGTCCAACATATCCACCGTACCCCAGTATACTGTGGTGCGCTACACATATGTGTTTTAATGACAAATTTAACACGTCCTTTTTTATGCATAATTCGTACATATTCTTTGTAATCAAAATAGCCCGGTGATAATATATAAAGGCATGCGATTACACAAGTTGGGTCATTATGAACAGGAAGATAGGTACGATATGGTACTGATTCAGAAAACCGCGTGTACAGAACGAAAATGATAGAACTCAATTCCCAGGTTCGCCGATATCAGTCACTCTTCCAGTTATGGGTAGAACCCCACCCCCATAACCGTTGGCTTTCGCTGCTTATTTGACCATCTTATGTAGTTTTTCTTAATAAAAACAACGCCTGGACAGCGACCTTTCAGGAAGAAATGTTGATGTAACTATTTTCTTTCTGGATTCAAAACAAGCAGGCAGATTCATCTTTACAAGTTCAAACATAACCAGTCGGCTCGCCTTCAATGGGAAGTCTTCAGATTAAACATAGCATTTTAACAGCATAAGGCGTTAGCCGTTGCAGTGCGAATTTCGGATTGCGTTTCAATTACTCTCAGATCATGGAAGTAGATACTGTTGCGCCACATCACTTTCAAAGCAGTGACCGGCTATAAGAGTGGAGATAGGCGCCTAACAACCCACCCACCGTGTCACTCGTGTCTGCACCAAAGCATGGAAATGTCAGTCTGGCAGCCGCCGAGGTTAAGAGAACCCAGTTTTGAATTCCGAATCAGTGTAAAGAGGCCTTCTACTAACACATTTAGTTTAATATATCCGGCCGCTGTAGTAGACTCACTGCATTATCGACCATCCAATTGTCTTTTGACGAAAAATTTATTATTTATTGTACGGCGTCTGACCTGTGAATGATGCCGGGAACGAACACTATCGTGGTATTTGAAATTATGGTGAACTCTACATGTATGCGACTGAGACAATGTGTTACAGGTCACAATTCTGTGGCTGACTTATATTAATAACCACATAATTAGCTGGTAATTTGATTACTGTCAAGCCAGACGTCAACCGCATCTGGTTCCATAGTTCACTTTGCGGATAGGAGTCAAACTGGCTGCAACTGCTACATCAAACGTGTAATATACCTACGTATGAAGCTAACTTGTTACTTGCTACGTGACCACTATTACTTAACTTCTTGTCAGAAATGCAATTATCACTGGTCAAACATATTTATTTTGAAATATCAACAACAGTAAATACCACCACGATCAACTTCCAAGACAAGCCAATTATTCGGATTCCTTCTGGCAAACATATATTCAAACACACAGCTAGCATAATTATAGTCATTTTAACGATCTCTTTAGTTGATATTACAATCACTTTATCTTGAGTAGCTTAAATAAAATAGTATTTGAAGTCAAATTATCCACGGTCCAAACACTTTTTGCCAATCTTTCCTGGCACATTCGTAACATATTTGTTGAAGTGTAAGATTCCAGCTGAGTAGCGTTCTTCCATTTCACCTGTTTCCATCCCGTCACTTTGACTGAAATAACTGTAAGTTAATCATTTTGAAGAGGTATGGTCAAAAACGAGTTTGATTGCTGAGTTAACTCCCATGAACGCCTGGGACATTTTCGTGCGTCTAAATGTGCAAGAACAAACAACCTTGAAAACACATCCAGAAGGACATTATCTATGAATAAAGAATAATTATACCAGTTAATACTACATTCTATATGTCAGTTTTGTTACGTGTAAAATCTGGGTAGGTCGCACAGTAAGTCGGGTGTACGACCCTGTCCACCAATACAGACCAACGTGTACAGAGGCGGAATGACGAAAACCTGTTAATTCGCAAGGATTTCTCGTTTCACCGCTACCGATCAATCATGAATGTCCATGTGCGTTACGTATTGTCAGGAAGAATGCTAAGGTTTGTTCGAACCAGATCATAGGTCTGTCCTAAATACTGCTGACACGATGGTCGTCAGTCTGTTGACCACGCGTTGTGTGCACCCAGTAAAACTCCGACGATATTGAGTTCGCCATGACCATGTGTTGCTGAGCGTGTTGCGCCTGACGTAAACTGAACAACAGTCATATAACTTTTCTGGCATTAATCAACCCAGGTTCGGCTGTATAACAATTTTGATCTGTCAAGTAAGCTACCCACGTCGTGCTGTTCAATAAGTTAAATTGTCTGTTCTCATCTTACCAACTTAGACCTCGCTAATAATTCTGCAAACAGTCCGATGAGGAACGACCGGAAGAGGCCTTATTTCTGGATGCTGATCCTGGTTGTTTCATTGAGATCACCAATGTGTAGCTCAGAATCGAACTTGGACGGTGATTCCGTATCATTACCTGCAGGTACTGGCCAGCGTAATATTTCATGTCCCTGTGCAGTCATTGTGAAGGGAGACAATCCTGATTTATAATAAGCTCAAACGTAACCCGTTTCAACCTAGGCTCTGCTGCAGCCAAAGACCGGCACGAAACGTCGTGCCAGCCGAGCTACGAGGTGGGGCCTGGGGGATCAGAAATGTCGTATGTGGATACACTTACCCATCCATTTTCCTGTGTGCTACTGGATCTGTTGAAATTCGTCTGGTACGTTCCTCGCCTGTGTTTGGTATGATGCGGAGCGATGAATTTGTTGAGGTGTGTTTGATTTGTTTATAAAAGCTGATCCTGAATGTGACCTTATTAGTCCCTGCTATGTGCAGTAAATGATCATGATGAATTTTGTACCATAACTGCACAGTATTTGCTTTCTTCCTTTTATAACTATCATTGCTTATCTAGTAAAACTTCCTTTCTTGATATTGTTTGACATGTACTCACCTTCGTCTGCACCCGGTTGTTTGTATGAGCTCATTTCCCGTTGATTGGTGGTTGTTGGCGGGTTCGTGTCTTGGAAGATATTCCCGTTAACCCGACAGTCTGAATAAGCGTTACTGGAATTGTAGAGTAAGCGTTACTGAGTGGATTACCCCCAAATCGCCAGGAGCGATTTAATATAGTTCTGAATGACCAAAGAATGGCTTTTCCAAGCAAGTTCACGTTGGAATCCATAAACCCCGCCTCTGAGCATTTGTGAGCTCCCAGCGTGGCTTTCTACATCACGTGATAATTCGCCTGCTTGGGTAAGGCAACTTCGGTTAGTCGAGCCCAACCGACGCCGACTTCTAACTACTGGGCCTCTTTTAAATTAGTACACCAAATGTACTATCTAGCAGTTGTTCCAGACCTAGTTTTGAGGACTCATTCGTACCGGCTAGTTTTATGCACACAAGCGAGGAAAAACAACTAGTTTACAGACTGAAATTTTCACGCCTGTACTGGTTTGGCGTCCGTGTGCACAAAATATGCACATTAATACATCCAAGCGTTGGGAGGTAATGGACTAATAAACCTACACACAGCGAACCGGATGTGACTGTAGTGGCGGCGGAAACATGACGACAACACTCAACTGTCGTGTAACACGATTTGAAGGTGAAACGGCAAAAACATTGGTGAAAGTAAACAAATTGTGATTTCGTCGTCGGTGGTGGCGTGGGTGTTATTTTGTTGACCAACCTAAACACAAATATTCGCGTTCAGATAAATTAGGTTAGTTTGGAATGCGACAAAATCGCATCCGTTAGGAAACACGTCGAAATTGGACGCGACAGATAACATGTTGAAATTTATAAATAGCGGAATGACAGAATGGCGCGTCACAAGACGCGTACTGGCGGCACAATGGAGATGATCGAAACGAAACTGAATGGAAAAGATGAAGACTGTGTGGGGAAATCGACGAATTCTCAAACTATCGATGACGTTTTAACGAACATTGTGGGTGCTTCCGGTCTTTGGCAATTTATTATATTACTTTTGGGCGTAATTGGTTTGCCCCCGTACGAAATGTTCAGTGTTTATGCGAATACCTCACCCAAATACCGCTGTCGCATGGATCCCGATTTGGAGAACATACTGGGCAGCGTGACTTTTGACGAGGCTTATCGGTTATTGCACGGTGAGAATTCCACAAAAAATGGCCGACCCAGCGACCTGGTCTATCCTGCTGAATGTTATCACCGGCTTTCCAAATTCCCTAATAGGACCACCTTTGCCGATACCGGGGATTATACATATTCGGAAGCAATATGGTCTAGCTGGATATCTGATACACCAACTCTCTGTACTCGTGGTTATGTGTATGAGTCCAGGGAAAATATGTATCCAAGCAGCATCGTACAATCGTTTGATTTGGTTTGTGAAAGAGCTTGGCTTGAACCGTTCAGTACAACACTGTTCATGCTGGGTATGTTGTTCGGCTATTATCTTGGGGGTTGGGCTGGAGATCGTTTCGGACGCCGACCAACCGTTATTTTCTGGTACGTTATAGGCACGCTGACTGGTTTTCTCACCTCACTCTCACCGAATGTTATCACATTCTGTTTCGGCCGATTTGTGCTGGGCGCCGCGGACAGTGCACGCACCACAGTGCTATTTATATTCATCTTTGAACTGACTACACCTCGGTGTCGCTCTTTACTATGCTCCGTATGGACGATATCACAATCTTTCGGAGCTCGTGCTTTGACAACGTTGTTAGCCTATCTGATCCCCAACTGGAGATGGTTCAATGCTGCCATCACCGCTGTTGGCCTTATTGGCTGCTTATATCTGTTTATGGCACCGGAATCCCCTCGATGGCATTTGGCGCGTGGTGATCGAAATGAAGCAATACGCACTTTGCACCTAGGCTATCGCATCAATCACTATGGTAAACGTGCACCGGAGGACGCATTCAACTCTCTTTTTCTTCCCAGTCCGTTCGCAGTTGACACAGCCAATGATAAAATCACACTGGATAAATCAAAGAGAGTTAAACCCTGCCAGCGATTACAGACAGTCATGAAATCCAGCACAATATGGGAGCTTTTCCGATCGAGACAGTCACTATTTCGGCTTGCACTTGGTTCAGTGGTATTTCTTTGTCACATCTACTGTTACTATGGCCTGATGCTCTATGGCAATCAAATTCGTGGAAACATATACATTGTGGCTATCATCAATGCCTCCTCTGCATTACCAGGGACATTAGTTTCATGTATACTGTATCGTGTGTACAGCTGGAGAAAAAGACCACTTGTAGGTGTCTTTGCAGTAGCGTTTTGCACAAGTCTGATTGCAGCAATTTGTGCGTTGACAAAAATCGACACGAATGACATTATGCTCACAATCACCGTCGGTCTGTCACTTGCAATGCTGGAGTCCGCAATGGATATGATCTACATCTACGTGCCAGAGCTTTTTCCCACAGTGCTCCGCTCGCAAGGACTGGGTTTTTGTGCAGGCTTCGCACGTTTCGGTTCTACGGTCTGTAGTTTCACTAACAGTCTTGACTCCAGCTGGGCCCACGGTGTACCGATTGTCTTCTATACGGTCTCCATTGGACTGGCTATTGGTGCGTTACTTGCACTCCCAGACACTAGAGGCCACGATTTGGATGAGGTGATGGCTAGAGACAAAGCACTCGGGGTCAAACACCTCGGTGAGTCTCCGATTTGATCTTGCATTTCACTGCAACGGATAAGAACCGAATAAAATATGCACTTTTTGATGATAAGATTTGTGGTGTTGCTGATTTTTGATGGGTATTATTGTTTACGGTTCGTTCGGAACTCCCAAATCGCAAGATATCGTGTGGAAATTTCCCTGAACTGCTTTGTACACTATAAGTCAGAAGGTAAGTTGTGCAATTTAACTGCTGCCAGTAGACATTAACTAAAAGCCGTCTTCATATCATCTAAAACTACGAAAACCTCACGAATGAATCCGGCTTTCGTCGGAGTAAAAAGTAATTACTACTGGAGCGAATAACGTTCTACCACAGAACGATTTAATAAGCCACTCGAGACGACTGGACATTTTGAGCACTCATAAAAAGTCAAAGTTGCAGACAGCTGTTGTTGATCATTCTTATCGGGAATAATTACGAGTGATTCACTGGACGGATATATAACTTGAGCCTAGCTCGTGAGTCGATTTGGCTGAGCTTTCGCATAGGATAATTCGTTCGTGCTAAATGTGGGGTCACTGGCGCAGTGCACATCACGGATGTTGTACAAAGTGTGACCAGAATTCAGTTCACTGTCTTCAAGGGAATATTTACTGTTGGCACGAAATGGATATGACTGTTCGGCCCACTCTAAACGTGCGCAACTCACCATGGTACCTGTCTAACAGTTTATGCAGAAATAGCCCGTGAGACTAACTTGAATTCATTACTGTGACTAACGGACTTGACGGGATAGCAACAGGTCACTGTATGCCTAGGATAGAGACTGATTATTTATTCCACGGAGTGTATGAATGACCTTCAACTGTCAGTAAACGTCGTCAATAAGCGTATATAGGGGCGTTCCAGCGATGCGATCTGCCTCCAACATGATGAAGTTGCCCACATCAAGCCGTGCGCGAATGCTGTCCGGCGAACCGAACTGAGAAGAATGCCGCCCGACATAACTCAACATGACTAGAGTCAGATAAACAGATTGAATTAGCCAACCCAGTGTTCATAAGTCCGACATGTCATCGGTGAAATGAAAGTATCGATTTTGAACCGCCATCAGATGCACCTACACTCATAGTCTGTACAGTCTTTGAGAAGTCAGTTTGCAAAAAACATGATACGGGTAAGAAGTGCGCTACACCCCTTACTCCGCTCACCCAGTTCGATCAGCACTCACACATGTCAACATGTTATTCTAGTTCATAATCACCCAAACAAAACTTGTACGATGCGAATGCTCTATGTCAACTTAAACTAGGCAGCCTTTACATTCTGGATACGTCGTTTTTTCAGGACGAAGCAGGTTTCCAGAAAACGAAACAATCTGGACGATATTTCTGAACGGGTTGTCCAGGCCGATCTCTATGGCGCAACAAGTTGCCTTCATCATGGATAAGACGACCAACTGAGAAATGTTGGCAGGAGTTGGAGAGCCACGGCTCAGCAACGAGGCCATAAAACTGAGACATACCAAACGACGCTTATCGTTTTGGAAGCAATATTATAACATGTGACATCAGGGTACAAAAATGTCGTGATGAACCTAAAAACACAGCATGATGTGCCTCAGATTTTACGGAAAGATCACAAGGTTTTGATCAGTCTTCTAGCAATTTGTAAATCCGTTACTTCCATGAATGCTGCTCCGTAATATCCGTCGTTTGATGAAAGCTGTTGTGGTGGTACAATCTGTTAGGGTGACCTTTTTACTTTGTCCATTTGCAATCACCGACGCATGCTGGTTTCCAGTTCAGCATTGCCTCTCAGGCACTGAGACGACTACAGAACCGTGTTATCAGCCGGGACTGGAGCGTGACCAACAGACTGGGGCCGAACAACTTCACTGAAAATGTGCACACACACACCCCACCTTACACGGAGCCAGCTAAACTGGCTGTGGTTTCATCGCTGTGTTGAGCCCGCTCTCTCAGCTACTCGGTTAGGCGGCGTGCTCGTTGAGCAAGCCCCTTGGTCTGGCCCCCGGATTATTGTGACTTGATTCACAGACCTGGTGTTCTGAACGAAAAAATTGGATGGCACAGACGACTTATGCGTTTCAATGGGACAGTGAACAGAAACACTCATTTGCACACCACACTGATCTGAGGATGCTCCGGTCGCTTTGGACACCATGTCTCAGTTCCGTCATGTGGCGAAAGCCATTCCACGTGATACTGTTCTCTAATAAACCTTCCTGTATTTCTCCCGTATTTGTCCCGCGATCATTTCGGTCCATGCGGCTACTGAACAGTGGTGTAAGTAGTATGGTACGACCGACTGCTCTCACTGCACTCCTTCCCTCGCAAAGATTGTTCCAGTCATAACAAAAGTCGTTCATTTTCTATTCGTCCTCTCGACGATCTGCGTGCCGGCATCGGTGCTGCTGACACACTTGGTGTGCATTCTCTTCTGATCGGAGTGTGGTACCACTTACCAAGCTGGCTTCCGTGCACCCGATGTTGACTTTTCCCATTCTTTATCAGATACACTGGGCCACGACGTTCAACTACTACATACGGTCCCCTCCAAATTCTCAGGAACTTCTCAGATCCGGATCCTGTTGCCCCCGCGCTCCGCCGGTCTCGGTAATTAAACTTAGAACCAGGTTCACAGTACTTCGACCCGATAACCTCGCAGTTGACTGTTCCTTAGAAGCTTCTCGTGTGTTTTTCAAATTCCGGTTGGCAGATCTCCGAGCTTCCGCTAATTTACGCTTGCTCATCTGTCGGTCTCCCTATAAACCAATCTCCTGATCGACTGAAAAGCGTAGCACGAGCTCATACATTAGCTCGAATGGCGACTTTTTCGTTGTCCCTTGCGGCGAACAGCGGTGGGACGTAATGTAGGTGGTGCCAGTAGCTTGGGATGATGGACAAGGTAGTCCGGTAGACAAAAGTAGTGTATATGTGGTGTTGCCAACGCAACTTCGTGTGCTGAATGCGTGGGTGTGATCGTGTGTCAGTTCCCCGTCACACGCAGTTTGACACTGGTGGATGACCGACTGTTTTATGTGAACGATCTGAGCACGCAAAGTAGTTGCAACCCGACAACCTGGCCTCGAGACCTTGGAACCTACGTCATTGGTACAGTCGGCGAGAACAATGGTCGTCTGCTCCATCTATGCACTATTCACGAGCTGGCTCTCACCAACACCCGATACCAGATGGACATGAGCGATATCACGAAGACGACTCATTCCAGAAGCGCTCATGGCCATTTGATAGATTACATGTGCGTGTGACTGACATTTACGAAGTACAACTGAAGTGACTGGTGCGTGGGGTTGAATGTAGCACAGACCGTAGGCTGTTCAGAATGAAAGTTGTTGTTCATGTCTGCAAGTCCGTTCATTGTAGGTCATCCAAGTACTCTGTAAATCTAGTTTTCCACTGTATCCAGTCACTCTCGGTTTGCCGTATGGCAGCAACACACCAATATGATTCCGGAGGTTGCAGATTAGAATTCATCGGACAGGTTCGTTTAACGCGACGCCAGTGTTGTATCTCTATTCTGGTTTCAATCAACAACAAGCCTCACGGACAACAGCAACGGTAGGGAGAACACGTGACTCAGTAGAAGTACATACTGTATTGTCCTATATTACAAGCGGTAGCGGCATTTTTAGTGTGTGGACGAGTGAGGCGTTGGTCACTGAAGTCGCAGCCAATCAGAACGCAGCTTAAGTCCTGGCACGAGTGTGGAGCACACAGGCGGCCTTGACGCGTATACAACAATGGCAAGATCAAACCGCAAACAGGCAGGGATTTGACTGCCTCAGATGCGAGTTGGCATTGCAACGACCAGGTCCAGGGGACACTTGTTTTGAAAGGTGATTTAGCAGGGCACGAATAAAATGCAAATCAGGCAAAAAGTGCTACAGTGACTTACAAGGCAGGGAAAAGAGCGTAAAGTGGAAATGTCTGTAGGTGCTGACATCTACTGGATTGCCAATGTAATATCCGAGTAGGGGTGATGCCCGTTTTTCAAAAATAAAACCAAGATATTTGCTGGATGTGAGAAGAAAATGCACAATTGTCTGCACGGAGACAGAAACCGTGTTGTTGGATGCGGTCAAGTATATAAGTGAGGCACTCCATAAGTTCATTTGAGTTGCAACCAATAACGATATCATTAAGACAAGCAGCAGTCCCTTGTAGACCCGTCAGCGTTGCGTCCACTATTTGCGGAAAAATAGTAGGTGCGGATTTTACACCAAATGGAAGGCCGTTGAATCGGAACAGGCCACAGTGTGTATTGGTGGTCAGACGCTCTATCAAATCGGCTCCCACTTCTATTTGAAGAGAGTCGTCTGCCAAATCGATCTTTCCGAAGCAGGTGCCACCGTTAAGCTGAGTGAACAGACCTTCCGGGATCGGCAGTGGAAACTGATGTGAATTCAAGGCGGTGTTGAGGCCAGTGGAGTAATTGGCACACATACGTACTTCGCCGTTCGGTTTGCGGACGACGACAATAGGGGTTGCCCAGAATGAGTAACCGACTGGCTCAATGAAACCTGACTGCTTGAGGCGTTTGAGTTCTTTCTCGACGGTCGCAAGAGCGGCGTAGGGAACTGGACGCTTTGGGCGAAAAACTGATCGAGTATTTGGCGTCAGGTGAAGCCTAGCCTTAAATTTAATGCAACAGCCAGGGCCGGGTTGGAACGAACTAGAAAATCTTGACAAATACTGTTGGTAAAGTGCTCGGGTGTGTTCCCAATAGATGTGAACTGTGAGGTGTTACACATTGATGCTAAAGAACATTCAAAATACCGAGTCTGACAACTCAATCTAGACTTATCAAGTTTAAGTTTGGGAGGTCATAAAAATAACAATTTCCTTTAAAATGTACATTTGAAAGAAATACTACAGGTTAGCCTACCGGTTAATTGCAACATGGTGCTCGATGCACCTTTGGTTTGGTGATTGATGGTGCACACACTGGGTTTACCAATTAACTCCCAGGTGGAACGTGTGATCAACGTAATGTCGGAAGCTGTGTCCAGCTGGAAATGAACTTGGAAATTGTTGCTGGAAACCGTTATCTACTGACTAAGTGATCCAAATCCAACTTTTAAAGCAGTAAACAGGGAATTGGACTTGACATTGCCAAAAATGGCCAAAATTGCTTTTGTGACGAAATGGAATTGGAGCTTGACTCCAACAACTGTGGGAGGTGGTGGTGTCCTGTGGATCAAATGAAACTTCTTTATGACCACATCGGTCGCATCACTGGCATTGGTCCCTCTTGAATGAACAAAACCGTTTGTAATGCCACTCACCACAAGACCAACATTACAGCAGCAATCTTGAACGTGATTGGTGAGCCACATGGATAGCGGACATTTTTGAAAGGGATATGAAGCTTTGTGCAGAGCGTTAAATGGTATACTCGCCTGAAGGCCTGATATTAATCTAGGAAAGCGTATCAACTGATTTAACTTCATCAGCCGCTGATGTTAAGTTTCCCGAGCAGCAAGTAAGTTGGTAGCAGACAAGAATCCCTTCTGAAATCCGCGTTGACTCAAAGGTACCAGTTCAAAACAAATGAAAATGTTTACGCAACTGGCCGTCAACTAAACCTTTCATGGTCTTTCGAGTAACAGATAATAATTCAATCGGCCTGTAATTACCGAGCTCATAGTGACCACTGTTTTTAATGATGGAGGAATTTGTGGACACCTTTCAGGCGTTGCAACGCTCGTATTTCGTAGGAGTAAGGCAAAAAGCTCATAGGGTGATCTTGGCAACACTGGCGCACCTATTCAGTATTCCAGAGAAAACGAGAGCACACAAAAAACGTCGCATGGAAGTGACTGTTCCTACAAAATTGGCAGTGTTGGTACCAGGTGCGCATAGCGACTCTACGGATCCGGACGTCATCCAACGTGTGGCGAAGGTAAGAGATTGTGGGACACATTTCGGTGATGGACGAAACACTGATTTAGAACACCTCTAGCTTGACACTAGTCTTGTCAGTCAGATCTAGCTAGTAATGTTGTTTGATGACCCTCAGAGCTGTTATTACACGTTTAAGGACCACACAGTAACCATGGTATGCTTTTTAAGTTCCTTCCGACGGTTAAGTGTTTCATACTGATCTCCTTACTGTCAGTAAATATCTTGCGTAGCGCCAACATAAGTTGTACGGCTAGGTTGCCTGATTTGAACGCACCTGCTGACGGCCTTAGTAACGATGTCCAAAACAAACTGGCAGTGATCACCAGGTGATGGATACGCTGAGATGTATGACCAACACATATGGCTAGGTATTTTGGTCACGGATATCCAGTGTGTTCTGTAAAAGTTCTTTAGGAAGTTTCGAGCCAGAGATGGTATCACTCTCTCGTAATAAATCAAATATGTTGGTTCCGTGGCCACTACGATCGAACTGAAGGTCATCAATGATGTTTCTAAATAATTAGTACATAATATAGCTTTCAAGGTTCCTAAGAGACCGCCCACCGCGTGAACCCTCTGAAATGTTAAATACATGCTTTTCTGATTGACGTCGACAGACTCTAGCTGATGTACTGGTTCGGACAGTGCACAAGCAGCCATGCAGTGGCACCTAACTGAGCATATACTGTTGTGCTGCGGAACCCAGTGCGATTTCCAGACTAGCTTGGCCACGGGATCCAGCCTTGGCGTTACCAATGGCCCTGAGGGAGAAGCGCTCCGAGATGCAGCAAATATCAAGTCCAAGATTTGACAGTGATTCACAGAGCAGCATGCAAATAAACTTGTCCGAGGATGTGAGCATTAGAACGTCAACGTATGCTAGTTGTCTTGACAATTGAGGGAATTAGAAAATTTTAATAGGTGGATAATGCCACACTCGGGAGTTTAGATACTTCTCTGCTGTTTATGCAACAAAGGTCTCGTTTCGAGTTTCTGACTGAAAAGTCTGACCTGTCAACAGGAATTGGAGTTTTCCCGGAGGACCTTACCCAGAACCAACGACTCAAGAGTCTGACTCAGTGAGAAGCTTGCCTAGCTCGAAGGGGCAGTGAACAAGACACCTACCTTTGATTACGATTACTGTTGATCGCAGCAGACATAATAGAGTACAAGAAGCTTCGGTGGAGCGGTGCAAGTTCCACAACTGTACAGGATAATACGTCGGAAGTCACTAGACTGCAACTATAAACACAGTTCTGTTGCAAACTTATGGGGTCGTGTCTCATTATCTAGATACATCCTCAAAGTCAGTAGTGCGGCACAGAACTTTGTGAGTCGAACTGCTTTTCGTCAGATTACTTCCACTCAACTTGCCGTCTCACATGGTTGCACCCAGTAGGACCGAAGCCAAAATTGGCACAGCTCTTGGGATTAATGCAGTGTTCAAGCTCAACTATCACGTCATCGTGGCAAAACAGGTCACGCACACGCCGGCTTATAACAAATTCTGCAACCAACTACAGAGCAGGAAGGCCCGCATAATTTTGTTATATTCAAAATTCCCCCTTAATTCCAACTAATGACGAGTAGCAACGAAAGGTGGAGTATCCGCTATGTCAGACCCCTGATTTAGAGGTAATGACTAGGCATCATCCGATAGGATTTACGTGTGATGGCAGCTCGAACGGTCTGATATGATTGTTCAACCAAGGATTACGGTGCGAATAAATCAGCGATTAGGCATACAAAGAGTGAACGTGAGAGAACTACGGTCCGGTTCTTGGAACGAGCCAGAAGTTGAACTTAGAACGAAGATATGCGGGGGTGAAATACACTGTGCACCATGAGCGTGGGGGACTGGTTGTAGCATAAACAACCTCAGCACATGTTCATTGTCATGCATATTAACTGTTATTTTGTGAAAACTTTGATTCCTTGAAGCCGGAGTTTCCAATTACGGGAGAATTGAGATGATCACTGCCCATCTGTTAACTAACTTGCTCCGATGACCAACAGTTGTAAAAAGCTAAATGATTCACGAACGGACCAATAAAAAATACTGCTTTGGTGGTTCACTCTCCGAATCATTTAAAATCAAAACCAAACCAATACAGAGAATATGTTGCATGGAGGCACGTAATTCATACCGTTGGTTTCAATCCGACCAAAGTCCAGATTTGTTGTATCTGCTTCCTTTTAAAATAATCAAAATTGCCATAGCATTTGGCGACTGCTATGCCTCGGAGCTCGTGGGGCGGCTTAGGGAGGCTGTATAAACCACAGTGAGCATCTAGTTCAGGAGAGTTAGAATTGCACTTACGAATGATAAAACAACAACAAAGTAAAGACAATGTCAAATGAAGAAAATTTAATCACAAAATAAATCGTATATACAAATTGTGACACAACTAAGTAATGTTCAAGGATTGTTTCCAGAAGTGACATCCATTTCTGTGGTGTAATGGGTGGGAACACCATGTAAACCTTCTCTAAGTTGAGCTACTGGAGTCTGACCCAACCGCGGATCTAATCCGTACCAGGTGCGGGTGAAAGTTGCTTGGGAAACATCCGTATCTGCCACAGCCCATTCTCCGCGAACCATCATGGTTCCATTATCGGAGTGATCTTCATTCGAGGCACCGTCCGTGGAGAGTTTGCACATACGCACTCTACCCGTTACTAGCGAAACGTCT
Source organism: Paragonimus westermani (assembly GCA_008508345.1). Taxonomy (NCBI): domain Eukaryota; kingdom Metazoa; phylum Platyhelminthes; class Trematoda; order Plagiorchiida; family Troglotrematidae; genus Paragonimus; species Paragonimus westermani. Next base: position 102,591 of record QNGE01001444.1, on the reverse strand, counting down.
CCAGGTGCATCCAAACCGGGGAGGCAATCCGGGACAATCATCTCTTCCGGACAGTAAGCGGGACCACCTTGAAACAAAGGCAGAGAAAGCAACGGGTCAAGTTAACATAACTGGAAATAAGAGTACTTACACAAATGGTCAGTGAGGAATTTTACTAATGAAAGGCACGAATTAATTTTACGAATAACTGAAAACCGACAACCTCCCCTGAACATAAAAGAAAATGGCGAAGTTAAAATCAATTATCTGGAACCTAATAACGTGCAATTCCCCAGGCTGCAACATGAGGATTAACTCGTCATCAAGAAAAATATCATCTATGAATCTAGAGCCCATAGCACTTCTAAAGCAAATGATACAGGAACTTAATGAATGTTCATCAAAAGATTTGGGAACGCCGTTCTATATACTATATCGTCATCCTATGTGCTAGAATGTTCAGCTGAAGACTTCAACTGTCCAAGGATTCATCACCTAAAAAAGAATGATTGGGGAGTATTACGTTTACTGAATACTCTGATATTCGGAATCCATGAGTTGGTCATACCATTCTTTTACCTATTGAATCAGAATTTTTAAACTCTGTTTATGAAGTTATTGTACCATCTGTTAACCAACCTATTCGTGCCTTATTTGGTTGTATTGAGGACAAGGAAGGTTCATTCGTCTTCCTTAGGTCCAACAAAGTATCATCACCCAGCGTGTGACGGCTCAGATAACTTGAACACGCAGAACCGCCTCACAACGTGAAAACCCTCCACGTCAAAATACACCCCTTGGCTCGGATGCTCGTGGGAACACAGTTCAGCGCATCCCTGGAATCAGAAACAAGCCACCTCCGCTGTTCCGAAGAATTTACTTGTCATAACAAAGGAAGCATTTAGTACATCAATTTTGAAGCAGTGTGCTTAGATTATGCCATCAGATTTGAAGAAACCAAGCAATATCCATCACACTTGTAGCTCAGAATGTCAAACAGTGCCAGACATCTCGTGGTTCACTAAAGAAAATTCACCATAAATGCATCGTTCTTGAAATAAAAATTGCCGAGGTTTGGCTGCACAAACAGGTACCGCGACACCAAACCTTTCGCCCCACGGCGTTTGGTTCGTTTGTTATTGGCAGCAGCTTTCAGGGACAACTTAAACAGGAAATACACCGCGACTAATTCGGCCAGAGACACGAGAGACCTATTGTGATTAAATTACTTATGGGAAACCCCACACAGACCTGGGTGTTTTCATATGTGCCGCTTGGCTAACGCGCTGACAGTCGAGATTAACACACGAGAACACCGACATATCGAATACTGTCCGGATGACGAAGACATGGCCTCTCTGCGATGATGATACAGAACGAATGTTTTAATTGTATCATCTAACGAACGTTTTCTGATACCGAAAAGTAGTGGCTAGGATTGCGTGTATTATGGTTCGGAGAAGTACACTGAATAGAGCTTCAAAATTTTCACGTAGAACCAGGTTAGACAGATTAAAAGGAAGCAGCTAGATAAAAAGCAGCTGCACTCCCAGGGTTGTACGCCATATTGCTGATCGCAAATGCGCGTTTAGATACTTCTGATCCTTAATATACAGCAGAACGACCTCATGATCGGAGCGCTGCTGTCTTTCAAATAAGGAAGGGGGTGTTAGAAAACAGAGAGCACCCCGATCATCCAACGAATACTCGTGACAACTGGCGCATTATGCAAGAAGAGTACTTCTTGGAAAATAATGTAGCTCTGATTATACTTACAGCGCTCAGGAGTTGTCGAAATCAGACTCGTGTGTTGCTCACTGTGCCCACACACTAGACTGGCCCCCACACCCAAGAAAGCCAAACTTTTGATTCTTTAGTCGCGGGTAAGACCTCCCAAGGAAAACCTATACCCCGTCACTTCGAGAATCAGTCTATTGAACCGGAGGCTACGGGCATGGTCATCCAAGCCTGCCACCTTCTGCTGGGTAAGCAACCGAAAGTATCCAGAGTTATGTTTTCTTGCCTTGTTTCTAATGTGTCCCCCTTGAAGCGAGGACAATTGATAAACACCGGCGCTTATAATGTGCGCACTTTCCAGAAAACGTTGCTCTAGCGGACACTTTCAAGTGTAAAAGTGAATGTGTGGTGTGTCTCCGAAAGGCACCTCTATAATCCTAACATTGTTAGTCATTTGAATTTGTTCCGGGACCAACAGTTGCTTTTCAGGGTCGCTGATGACAAGGCCAAACATCGAGTTCTGGTTGGAACATGATCACACCGAGCTTTGAGGCAGAGCAGAGCTCGCACCGCCAGATCACAGTGAATTGTCGGTTGTGTGCCGCCAAACTTTGCAATTCCGTCCAAGTTCGTCAACAAAGACCAGAAAAACGTGCTAACTTGTCAGAGCTACATGCGCCCCAACAGATAATGCCGAGAACGCCTTCTGCCACATCGTCTTTTATCATCTGGGACTTGAGTTGCAATTGAGAGCTATTAACTGGACGAGATTGATGTAAGCAAAGCAATCAACGCAACTGGGTCGGAGAGCACCAGGAGACTTCGGACGAGTGTTCTGACCGGATATTACAAACCCCGACCTGTCGTGCACGACCCATGAATTACGACAGGAAAAAACATGACAACACAGACGACAAAGACAGAAGTGTGTCAATAATGTATGTATTCAGCCGAACATCCGACCTAACACCAGCGGACACACCGCTATATTTATACAAAGTTGTGACTTCGAGTGCCGAGTGAAAGCGCAAACAAGTACTCAGGTGAACATAAAGGCTGTACCTCATGAACAGGGTAAGATATATCAAATTTGATTTCAGATTCTTGTTCTTAGGACTGGATTTACCCTACCTTGAAATATACCACACCGAAGAACCCTCAAAGAGCCTGCAAGCAATCGAAAAGCCAACAGTTGAGAATCACATCTACTTACCGGGTAGCAGATCGCGGAAGTCCACCCAGAACTTTTCGCCTGTCCACAGCCGCTGTGAAGTTTCGTTCGAATCGAATGAATCAACACAGGCACTCACAGAGCTGAGAGCACACTCCAATTCGAAGGGTGTGACCACTGGAATTAGCATCTCTCGCGAATCAAACAGGCTTGCTTCCGGACAGGCGATAAGCACCAAAAGGTCCAGTTCCGGTAAATTGGCTAGCTTCGCTGGATTCAATCTTCCCACAGCCAAGGTAATATAGAACCGACCAGCCCGTCTTAGGAGTCTCTTAATCCGTTCGATGATATGTTGATATTCACAGACTGACAATGTTCCAATCTGTAAAGCATGCTCAAAGATAAACTAGTCAGATAAACAGAAAAGCTCAACACATGGTCAATAAAATGATTGATTTGAATGCAACAATGGTGCACCTTTCGAAATTGCAAGGCTAATACGAAGTCAGTCAATGAACACAAACGAAATTGCCTTACACATCCTAAAGTAGAAAATGGAAACGAAGAACAAATTAAACACCAATTTCGAAAATGACAATTCAATAAGATGGGGATAAACAGGTAACAACTTAACCACACACGGGGAAGTGAATCACTTACAAGGATACCAACCCGCTGGGCGTCCTTAGATTTCTCAATCAAATAAGATCGACGCTTGAGCAAAGTCCGCACAGTAGTTTCCGAACTGGTCAATTCACCAGAGTCAACGTTAAGGTAGAATGAGCCAGAGTGGGTCACCTCCGGTAAAGAAACCAGGACCCGATAAAGTGGCATGAAACCTTCACTTTCCGCGGTAATTGTTCCACCCAAGTGAACGAGACTCCAAGGAGGTTTGGGCATACTTACATCGAAAGTCATCAAATGGAATGTTCGGCCACAGCGCGCAAAAAATTTCGGAGGTAGAGTGTCTTGCAACGGTGAAGAAGATGCAGATGCGGCTGGAGAAGTCAAAGCTGGTTCTGACCAAAAGATTGGAAAAACACAATCTAAAGGGGACGCACGACGACAATAGCTTTCCAACTGTTTGTACAGCACATACGCTGCATTCTGGAAGCAAAAGTCGTAGGTTATCAGCAAAGTCTGAGTGCCGCCACTTTTCGATATACAGTTGTTGTAAAGCAACTGCACAGCATCAGTAAAGAACAATGAATCGATTTCCGTAGATAGATGTCGTTGTCCAAAAACGTATAACACAGGGAGACGCCCAGTAATCTTTGATAAACAGGCACGACCATAGTGAACAAGTGCATCAATCTGAAAGCGCTGACCAGCGACCTCATCAACACAGCACCTAGAATGACAAGAAATAAACAAATATATTCGCCTTCATCTGTGTACATAGTGCCACCATCGTTTGCAAAGCAAGCGTAGTCAAAACTGTATTTAGGAGTTTGAAAATGATCATGAAACACGACGGCAAACTGCTGATTACAAAAAAGTATCTTTTCATTAGTGCGGAACATTTAAATGTCTAAAATTTCTGTTAGTTGAATACTAACCCAGACAACGCGGAATACCAGCTTACGTGGCCGTCAATCCAAGACACAGAAGGTAATGTGCTGTTTAACCAGAACAAACTTAAGTTGCAGGTCTGTGTTTCAGGTCAGAGTATAAATGGAAGCGTTAAACACACTTCACACCAAAAGTAGTGCCCGTTAAGGTCGCCTACGTTTCCCGTTCTTCATAGAAGTAATGGAAGACAGCCTGTGACACTTACAAGACCCAGGTATCGGTGTCCCACTAAGTGGTGGGCTGATCAAAATGGTGACGAGATGTGTAATAATTTCCAAAGGGGACATATACTCTCCGATTGGAAGCACTTAGGGGTGAGGAACTGTAAGGTGTCTCTCCAAGATGGCAGCAATAATGTTGCCTGTATACCACACGTTGAAGCCCCAGAAGTTCCAGATTAGGTTAAGAAAGTAGGAAGTCTATGTTGAATAGAGTGTGTATGTGTGTAACCTTGTACTCCTAAGAATACAGCTGTGATCACCAACCTAGGACTTAACCGACAAAAGATCCCATTTGAACTTAACGGTGACACTCATAAAACAAGTTCATCATCATCATCATCATCATCATCATCATCATCATCATCATCATCATCATCATCATCATCATCATCATCATCATCATCATCATCATCATCATCATAGACAGCAATACATCAGTGGTTCACACTAATGCTTAACTGCCACACACCCATGAAACAAGTTACGGCAGTCTCACTTTATGACTGCGAAAGATGACCCTTTAATGTTAGAGACATGAAGTGTATGGAAGTTTTTGCTTATCGGCGTATGTTTTGTCGAACGCAATGGACGGAATCCACATATATGAAGTTAGAAAAACGGGCTCCTGGCCCTAAGAGCTGGCCAACTTGACCAATTCAAGCCACATAAATGTATAACAGGTTAGGTCGCGTAATAAAAATGTCCACCCATCCTCTACCCTCTAACACTGATCACCGAGACATCAGCGTATTGTCGTATGGTACCGAGTGACCAATCGATGACCTGATAAATGGAAGCCACAGCAGCCACTGGCAAGCCACATTACGTGCTTGATCTAGGGTTCTCGTGGCCAACTTGATTCTTCCCTAGAAATATCAGGGGATAAGGTGACTGAACGAGTTTAGTGACGTAAATGTTACTGTGTTTGGATTGAGATGCTGAAGTACTAATGACAGGTGTTACATTGGAGCAATGAAAACCAGATACGCAGCTTTACTTCCACTTGAAATCCCGTTTTATGCTTGCGAGCTGTAAGCGATTCAAGGTCAAGTATTTGAACGTACACACAAAGGGTTCAACAACTAAGTCTCATTATTTTCCTATTTCGACTTCCGAACAAAAGCTTATCCGTATTACCGTGATACTCGTCGCGGCAATTAGGCAGGAACGACAATCAACGATGTCGTGTTATTAACGATGCTGATTAGTCTGGAACATAGCGCTAGCGACTCATTGGAGGCGGTAACAAGCACGTCGGATCGCAGACCTTTCTGGTGGAAAATAACCCTCGGAGATGTTCAACGCATCGTTGGAACGATAATGTGGTCCATTGTCCTGTTCAGCATGAGTAGCTCTGTTGTTGCGACCAACATACCATCCATTTTGGGAAAACAAGCAACAGAAGTGTGCAGGCCATCACGCCACGTTAAGATACAACCTTTTCAAACAGGTTTCATAAACGCTTGAAATCTCCCCGGAACTCTTTCAAGATAGTGCCATCCTTGGGTGTTGACGTAAAGCTGACTATTGATGAAACTTCATAATCAGTTTTTGAAATACTTTTATGCACCAAGCATGGTAACCGTTTGCTAGAGCAGAATCTTGAACAATTGCCAACTAGTTGTAGCAGTATGGTACGCAAGTGAGAACAAAATCACGTGTGGAGGGCAGCAGGAGTTGTCACAGTCCGACCGGAAGCCTAAGCATCCAAACCACTTGCGTAGCAGCGGATCAGTCACTAGCAGTTATAGACAGTGTGAATCGCAAGTACCTCAGCAGAATTGTGAAGAAACACTTGTCCTCACCACGATGATCCAGTAAAAGCCACCTCGCGCGAGGATATACCGGATACATTAGATGGTCAGACTCAAGTCAAAAGACTGGCGAATAGACCTAGATGGCAGAGAACGAACCTTACTTTGTCTTACAACAGCGCAAACCAGACTGTTAGATCGAGAGTTCGAGTGAGGCCTACGGAGGAAACCCTGTATCCCGTTCAGAGCAAATACACAGTGCCGCATAAGTTGTGATTTTAACAAGGGCTGAACACATTCACTGATATACGTATAAACTTGGGGGATATTACATAGGTCGAGGCGAGTGAATTTCTCACAAGTTCCGGAAAACACAGCAGCCGCATAACTTTCTACTGAACTCCAAAAACGTATTTACAGATATCACTTCCCATGGAAGATCGTTACCACTTCCACGCCACATGTGAAGAAGTTCGTCCTAGTCGATGCAACAACTCGCGTATTCTCCAAATTAATCCCACGACCACGGATGTAAGAGCATATGCGCCATTTGAAGAAGGACTCTTCCTCGACTCTAGAGATCCCCTCGAAGAATTCTGCACGCAAGAGGAAAAAGACGAGGTTTTCCCAACCTATTCTTTTATGCGAAATGTACCTTAATACCTCAAGCAACTTAGCAAAACACTGCTAGATTTATTCAAAAATTTTGGTGTTCTTAACCAGACGTGCGGTCATGGCTTTACAGAGTTTCTCAAGTACGTTCTACACGACGGTAATAATGTGGTGGATTGTCAGGCCGGATGTGCGAGTTTTCGAACGCTCGGCCGAATACCTCAACATGGGGAGGTACGTTCAAAAGCCTGCTGCGATCGGATCAAGAACAACGTGTGCGACCGGATAAGTCATCGCTCGACTGGATCGCACCAACGGGTGAGGCAGGGCAGGCGAAATACGACAGACGGGCAGATCGGAGGCGTGGTTTTTCCAACATTTAGAGGAACATCTCGACACCATGTTAGAATACGGTCAAGGTCAACATTGGGTGGATGGCGGACAGCACGAGCAGCCGGACGAGCCATCGCGCAACGAAATCGGACAAACAGACGAGGAATGGCAAGCGGAAAACCCCCCGATAGAAGGCGCCGATCACACGCGGAAACCGGTCAGAAATGCACACGACGTGTGAACGGAAACCGGGGGTGTTGTGGATTGGAATTATGACCCACAAACGAGAGAGCGTACGTTGCATGGGACTGGCAATCTGGACAATAAAGATTGTGCTTTATTGGACGCTTTTCGCTACAATAAGACCCCGTTTTAGTACTCCAAAATATATACCAGGGTGTAATAAACTGTCAGGTATACCTTGCCGAGAAAGGAGTCGCCATATGGCGCTCACAATATCGCACTTCAATGAGTGAAGTAAACCGCTCCCTTTTGACGACTTGCTATAAAACGTGTGCGACTCAGAAACACGCCAGTTTCAAAACAAGTTGATCAATCCTGTTGCGGGAACATACCAGGGCGTATTAGTCCTTACATGATATACTTGTCAACACTAATACGTTTGTCTTAGAAAGAAATATGAAGGGACTGAAGAAGTACGACTGACATCTCTGCCACGTTAGAGGTGAAAAGAAACAAGGTATGTTCCACTGTCGCTCGGTAACCGAAGGGATTCAGGAGGAAACGACCACTATGTAGCCGTAAGGAATTTAAAGGCGTCTTATGGGAACCGGGGAGCCCAAGTCTGTGTTGATCGTTCGGACCATCCTCTGGGTTACTACACTCACTGTTTGCAAAGGAGCTGACTGTGTTACATGACGGATCCCATGTGATCGTATGTCGGTCGAGCGTAATTCATTATCCTGGGAGCCAAACGTTTACCACACGGACTGTTTGTCCGCAAGGGAGTGGCCATATGCTGTGGGCATAAGCTGGAAGCCACGAACTTTTATTGTATCACAATGAAGTTTGCCCTTGCATATACACCTACACCCATATTTCAAAATTAACCAGCCACTGAGGGCTCTCTTTTGATACTGGTACTGTACTGCAATTATAAGATAAATAAAGTATTCACTTGGGAATCTGTCTCGTTTCTACTGGTTGTTGTTTGCGTACATATTCTGAAATTTACTTTACTGTGAATTACTGATCCTACGTACAGTCATACCACAGGCCGAGGCTTACGACACTAACGGTTGGATACTGCTCCCAACTCATGAATCCATTAGGACAAAACTCAGAAAATTCCCCCATCCACTGAGTCTCACGGGCCTAATAAACTGCAAACCCTCACCAACTGTGTCTCATCGTCTGTCTTCGCGACAATCGTGGAATATACCACATATCAGGATGCGGAATTTACTTTCCAGGCATTAAAAATCAGACCTAAAAACAAAGTATTCGTGCAGCATGTATTATCACACGTTAGAAGTGTAGTAGTGATTTGGATGAATTACTCCAAAAGGTAAAATGTCTCGTCAAACATTTTAATTTAGAAGCTGTACCGCATTTACATAATCGAAATGGATCAATTCATGTCTTTCACAGTAGATTGGCAGTTGGAAATAAAAAACTGAAGAGTCTTCACGGGTATGACGGCTAAAACCCGCAGTTATAATAATCATCCCTGGCACAAATCACTGGCAATAAAAACAGCATGCAGAAAGTGTGGGTAAACAGTACATTCTCATCAAGTCTGCTGTTTACGCCACAGCAACAAACACGGTTCAGCGGTAACCAATCAACCAGGATGATTATTCGTTATCATCACCAATATCGCAGCGGACTTGAGTCTGACCAGAAGGTGCTGTGGCTTAGGCCGCTGCTCACCTCAATAGTGACGTGAAATACCCTGGATGAAGAACGTCACCAAAAAGGTCAGATGTTAATAAAAGAAGACTAAGCAGAAGAAACAGAAGTTGTATGAACACACATACGCCACTGACTGCCACAAACCGCCATCTCGGATAAAGTTTCCAGCCAGCGATTTGAGTGAGCACGTAGACCTCAGACGGGTGGGCAACACCTACTCAGTTCGTTCGTTAGAACAGTCAGGGTGTTCATATTCCACGAGCACGTTATTGCTGGTGGTCTCAGTGTATAGTGCCCGGTACGCTAAACGCTCAGCTGGAATGCGGAGTATGTGACCCAAACATCACAGACTACGCAGCGTGATTAGTTGACCAGTTGTTCGAGATAGTCCTGCCTAGGTATGTAAAGCGTTCATAGTCTCAGTTGGATGGATTTCAATGAAGAAGGCAGGAGTGGGAACGTCCCAGTGTTGAAGTAGTGCTTTGCACTTTGAAGGTGTAAAGCGTACATCAAGCAAACCAGCCCGGCCACTCACCTTGTCCCCTATGTTCTGTATGTCTCCAACAGTGGGCTAGGCAAGACAACGTCATCCGCATACTCTATTTCGGTCAACCTACCGCCAACAAGCTAAACATCAAGCACACTGCACATCTCAACGCACTCTTCAGAATATCATCCACGACAAAATTTAACAGTAAAGGGAAAGTCGGACACCCCTGACAAACGCCATTAGAAGTAATGGTCACACGGGGCAGTTGTCCAAAAACCCACATACTTCTTACACAGTGCACATACATCGACCTCAGAAGATTAATGAATTTCCTAGAAACTCCCTTGCAAACAACGGTTTCCTGAAACTTACCCGATTCGAAAGACCACGGTCGTCGGCTGCCTGTAAGAGTGTCGATGCCCCAAGATCCATCGTGAAGTGAAAATATGATTAACGCATCCTCAACGGGGCTGGAATCCTGCCTGTTACTCACGCATTTGACTTCCTCGGGGCTCACTGAGCCGAGAGAATACATGGTACGTGAGAAAATTAAACGCAAATGACATCACCACTGATGCCTCTATGGTTGCCACATAGACATCGGGCTTATTAACTAAACTTATCGCGCCTAGCGGTCCGGTAGATGTCACAAATACGCCTCTCAACAAATCCCATTACACTCAGAAGAAGGCAGGGAGTTCCACGAGCAAAGTACCTCTTCTGTTGAAAACCTAAACCACTGAAACATCCAGGAACCCCGCCAACATTAACATGTGATCAAAATGTCTGCCAACCTTCATTCAGGGGCACTTTACTACACGAAATGTACGGATTCTATGTGACCACGAATGAAGCCATCGAAACTCACTGATTTGTGTGTCGGCGTGTTGCTCTGCCACGACTTTTGTAGGAAAAAACCACCATTCATTCCTTGTGGCTTAGGTGCACCTTGCAGGAAGCTACCATTGCTGTTCCAGCTTTTGGTACTCAACCGCAAGTATATTATTAAGTTTAAACGAAACGTCGGTTCGCAAAGATTGCTCACACCATCAGACGGTCAAACGCCACTGGATTATTAGAAGGTCTTCGAGGTATGGGCGTCCTGGCAGTATCTCAACCCACATAGAACCATGGGTACTCACAACACTGTTAACTCCATACTGCATCGGCCGTCTCGCAATATAAACCGGGTCGCCCCACCTGCTCAATACAGTAGGGTGGATAAGCGAAAACATGCTACTTCTGACCATCCCTCCAACTCTCCTATCACACTCAGCTCTCAGGCCCCTCCCAACTCCCCATTTCTAGTAAATACTCTACAAGCGCCACGATAGATTATCTGTACCGGTAAGTCCTATCTTTTAAAACTCAGCTTCTGACTTCCCTCGTCCCTTGCCTAGGCCTAAAACGCGGGTTGACATAGATGCTTTCAACGTTCGCACGCTAAAACGGACAGGTCACCTGGCCGCTCTTGCAAACTCGTTGGATGTCGATGTGTGCTGCTATTCGGAGGCTAGAATACGGGAGAGTAGTCAACTTGTGCAACTAACGGCACCCACACTGCCTACCCGATTACTGACCATACATTCCGAGTGATTCTGCGACCGCCGTTACCGGTCAGGCTTGAGTAAGTATAGCCCTAAGCATGACGGTTACCGCCGTATTAGTGGACTGACTTCCTGTTAACAGTAGACTTTGTGTCGTCCACTTGACAGGTTCTGTTAAGGCCAGATCTAGACGCAAAACTTTCAGAAATCTTCACTGTCTGCTTACGCTCCTACTGACTGTAAGGACGTCGGTGTTGAGGGAGCGTTTTACTCGGATCTGGCCACCCTTCTTCGGTCGACACATGGTTCTGATAGTCAATCTGAACGAGGATATAGATGTCCAGGTCGGGCACCTTGGTAGGGCCGAATCCCGTCTAGGTGGCAGGTTTCGGATAGCACCACATCACTCAGATGATAGCGGGCGATTGTTGCAGCTGTGTGCTGAACACAAGCAATTTTTAGCCAGCAGTAGCTTGAGCATCGTGTACATCACTGCCATACTTGGCGCCCGTCTTCTTCGAATCAGGCCTGGTCTCAGATAGACCACACAGCCGTCAGTTATAAGTGGTGGAGTTACACTCAACACTGTCGTTCCTATTGGAGCACGTACTTTGATTCAGATCACGCGTTAGTACTCTGTGCTTTTGTTCACACTTTTGCTGACCAACTGTTGGGATAATGCCACAATTAACCAAAAAATGTTGTTTTTTCTTCTTTACCATTGTATGAGCCCACACTACTGTACGGGACTCCACCACTGTATGAGCCTCCATACTGTACGAGCCTCCACACTGTGGGCATCCGCTTGAACGTTATGAATACGGTGGGGTTTTCCAGTGTGTTTGAACACGTTTGGTTGAGATCAAATATATCCTTAGCTGAAGGTTCCCTGTCTTCCTGTCTTCTTCATTTGCGGTATAGTCCGTGATAACGCAGATCGTTAATGTAACCGTCGTAGCTAAGCCGGGTTATCGTGTATTGGATCGTCCCCTTTGGTACGCGCTCAGTTGCTTGACCCCAAAAACGAGAAATAAGAAGAAACGCGGCTGCACTGTTTATTGGACGAGCGAGACAAAACTTAGACCACAGAAGCTCTAGATTTATAGGACTAACGATTACCATAGATGGGCGACAGACAGGAAGCGAATCAATTGAGACAGTCATAGATGGCAGTCAGGGAGTCAGAACAAATCACATTGCAGGGGGTACCAGAGGGCAGACACAAGAAAATAGACCGACCAGACAGCGCACAGGTGTTCGACCGCACGCCTGCAATCTGATTGGCTGAGTGGAACCATACCACCACCCACGACCATAGCATCCCAGCTGGGCCGGTCGATCGATGTGGCGCGATGCGTCCTGGCTGTCTCGTTAGGAGATGCGCCTCCTAACACCTCCCCTTTGAGCTCGTTGGTCGTACGTACGTGATTGAGGATTCACTTGGAGTGGTATCACAGCGGTCCTCGTGCGGCTTGATCGTCGAGGTGTTGGCACCGTTTGGTGACTTCTCTTGAGCCTCAACGTTCTGCGTCTCAGGCGTGTCTCTTGACCTTTGGCGTTGTCCAGTAGCTCTTGCAGCGGCAGGCCTCGACTCTCCGAATGGGCTATTTGTCCCCCCAGACGACCTGATCTGGTTCGCATGTCGCACCGATGTGTGTGTGCCAACCTGAACTTCATATAGTACTGTGCCTCGACGTCTTCGAATTATCCCGGGTGTCCATGCAACCCTTTTCCCGCGGTAGTCTCTGGCCAGAACCGGTTGACCGAGTTCGAAGGAACGGGACTGAGCTCCGTGTTTTCTATTAAACTGTTGTTCCATAGGAAAATTTCTTTTAGCAGCCGGTGGACTGGAAGGATATAGCAGATCATTCGACGTTCGCAGTCTGCGTCCTATCAGAGCTTCAGCTGGAGATTTCTCTTCCGGCACCTTCACGTCTGTACAACTGGCTAAGTGGCATGTCCAGCAGTCTCAGACGTTCAATCCAATCCAAGCCCAGAATATTCAATTGCGAATGCTCGGTAAGATAGACTGTGCCACTTGTATGGATATCATCGCATTCAATCTCACAGTCTAACTCACCAATCAGCGCCAGTTTATCTCCAGATGCATTCTGAGCTGAATGTTCTGTTTTCTTGTACGCCGGACGGCCAATGCTCTTCCACGTTTGTCGCGAGATTAACGTGATATCAGAACCGGTGTCTAGCTGTAGGCGTGCCGTACTGCCGTTAATTTTTACTGATACGTACTTTCGGCGTGCAGCGAAGCTGGGGTTAAATGTGGCCAAAACGGAATTTAGCCTTGCTCTTCGTTTTTTTGTGGTTTCTTGAAAACGATGGCGGAATTCTGGGTGACTGATTTGAACGGCAGCACGTCTCCTTGTGTCCGAATCTTTTGCACTTCTGGCATTTGTGGTGCTTGAATGGACAGAACCGCACAAAATGCCAATTACCGCACTGCCAGCATGCAGTTGGGGGCTTCGATAAAGGTTTTTCACCTTGCTTCTCAGTTCCTCGGTTGCGTGACCGCTGCGAAACGGTATGGACCGCAGGTAACCCTGATTGTTCAATCATGACCGTATCATGTTTCAAATTGATCAACCTTTGGCACTCCGCTGTCACAGATGCCAAAGTCATGTCAGGGTCCTGTTCAATCTACTTCAAAATTCTGGTACGAACGTCAGCATCTTGGGTGGATTGTAGACCGCAGACAAATATTAGACACTTGAACTGATCCTCTGTCATTGTCCTCAATTTGAACTTTTCACACTCCCTATTGACTGCACTGGCGTAAGTGACAAAATCTTCATGTTCATTTTTCACCAACTTGAGGCAGTGACACCGGATGTTGAACAAGGATGACTGCACTCCGAAAATATTCGTCAGTATCTTCAGTGTTTCTTCAAAAGTAAGATCACGAGGTTTCTCTGGCAGAATGAAATCAGTAAACTTCAAATGTTCGGTCGTACTGAGTTTGCGAAGAGGCAATCGCACTTTTCCTGCATCATCCATGTCAGCTAACTCCACTCGGAAAACATCCTCGTACGGCTGAACCAGGATTCGAATGTTACTCCGGCATCGGCATCATAAACAAATTCATTAATGCTGTTCGTGATTGCATCCACCGTTGAACCCGGTTTGACGTTTGAATTTGCCGACATCAGAGATAAATTGCGCGTTAGTGTTTCGACTGATTTCAACTGAGCCGCATCGAATTGTGCCTGTTGCTGCTGCAGGATCAGTTTCATTTCCTCCACTGAGATTGTCATTTTTCGCGTAGGTTAGGTGTGTAGTACCCGAAGTCGCCAGCTATTGGATTGTCCCCTTTGGTACGCGCTCAGTTGCTTGACCCCAAAAACGAGAAATAAGAAGAAACGCGGCTGCACTGTTTATTGGACGAGCGAGACAAAACTTAGACCACAGAAGCTCTAGATTTATAGGACTAACGATTACCATAGATGGGCGACAGACAGGAAGCGAATCAATTGAGACAGTCATAGATGGCAGTCAGGGAGTCAGAACAAATCACATTACAGGGGGTACCAGAGGGCAGACACAAGAAAATAGACCGACCAGACAGCGCACAGGTGTTCGACCGCACGCCTGCAATCTGATTGGCTGAGTGGAACCATACCACCACCCACGACCATAGCATCCCAGCTGGGCCGGTCGATCGATGTGGCGTGATGCGTCCTGGTTGTCTCATTAGGAGACGCGCCTCCTAACATCGTGAACGCTGGGCGTTAGTGATTTTGCATCAATTGTTAATCCACGCGGTTCATAACAGCTTTGGCGACGGAGGTTTTCGGATTCATCGCCTCATCATGTCCTCTGATCCAGAATTGAAGCAAATGATGCAGGTGCGAACACGATTGATGGAGCTTATCACTACACGGTTTGCCACAATGAGGTCATCTACGCCTACCGTTGATCCGCCGCTCGTCGATCACATGGCCAGGAATACCCACGAGTTCCTGTATGATCCTGATGCCGGTCATCATTCGAGTCGTGGTACACGCGGTACGAATACGTTTTCACAGTCGAGTTGGCCAATCGAGACGACGAGACCAAGGTGCGCCTGCTTCTCCGGAAACTTGGTCCGGCGGAGCACATCCGTTATTCAAACTACATTCTCCCTGCCGAGCCGCGAACGCTGAGCTTCGCGGACACTGTGGAAAAACTGAAGAAGATATTCGGGGATACCTGTTCTCTATTCAACGCCAGGTTTCAATGTTTCCAACTGGTCAAACGTGACAATGACGAGTTTGTCACATACGCTGGCTTGGTCAATCGTGAATGCGGTCGGTTCAAACTCGGTTCACTCACTGAAGACCAATTCCGATGCTTGGTATTCATCTGTGGTCTCCAAGCTCCCAGCTACGCTGATCTTCGAACGCGGCTCCTGACCATGATCGATCAGCAACTCGAGACGAAACTGGAGAAGATGGTCAACGAATGCGGCCGACTGATCAACCTGAAACGTGACTCCGCGATGATCCAGAACTCGGACCGAGCCCCTCGTTCGGTGCACATGGTTTCCAAACCCCAGTCTCCTACGAGAACCGGCCAAGCCAGTCACGACAAGCCTCCCTCTGCTTGTCGTTACTGTGGTGCGTGGCACTTCCACAGGTTCTGCATCTTCCGGCAACATCGATGCCACATGGTCGGGCACAAAGATGGGTTCTGCCCGAAACGATTGGCGGCCCGGGACAAGCCTACCTCGGTTTCAAGATTCAAGCACCACGGCAAACCGGTTGGCAGATCATCCAGTCTGCTGGCTACTTTCAAAGTCAATGACGCGGGGAATCGCAAGTTCGTGTCGGTCTACATCAACGGTCGTCCGGTTCGTCTACAACTGGACACGGCCTCCGACATCACGATTATCTCCGAGGCTCTCTGGCGAAAACTGGGCAGCCCTCCTGTCCATCGATTATCCAAAACAGCCACGAGTGTTTGTGGTGGTACCGTGTATGACTGGCCAACTGCATTGTTCGGTATCATTCCGGACAGCAACGATCAACGGGACGTGTTACGTTTCCGACTCTGACCTGAATCTCTTAGGTCTTGACTGGATCGAACAACTTGGCCTCCTGGATCTTCCCATCCGGTCAGTCTGTAACCACGTGCGGTCCGCTGACACGCATGGCGATCTGTCCGACCACATCATTCACCAGTTCGCTCCGGTATTCCAAAATGGTCTTGGTCAGTGCACCCGCACTCAGGCCACATTGCACCTTCGTCAGGGAAGCCAACCGGTCTTCCGATCCAAACGGCTGGTACCATATGCAGCCCTTCCTCTGGTCTATCAGGAACTGCAACGTTTGGAACAACTTGGTGTTCTGAACCCGGTCGGATACTCTGCATGGGCCGAACTGACTGTCGTGGTGAAGAAGTCCAATGGGTCCATCCGGATCTGTGCAGATTTCTCCACTGGGCTCAATGCGAGCTTACAAGCGAACTGCCGTCAGTTTCCCGTTCCAGAGGACCTGTTCACAATGCTCAATGGCGACACATGCTTCGACAAACTGGACTTGGCGGAATCATACTTCCAAATCGAGGTCACACCGGAATCCCGTGAACTGGTCACGATCAACACCCACAAAGGTCTATTCCAATACACCAGGCTCCCGTTCGGTGTGAAGACGGCACCCGCCATCTTCCATCAGATTATCGATGCCATGATCTCTGGTCTACCGGGTACAGCCGCATACCTGGATGATATTATCCTGATGGGTCGCTCAACTGAAGAACTGCACAGTCGTATCGTGGCTGTGCTCCAGCGCATCCAGGACTACGGGTTTCGACTGAAGTCCGAAAGGTGCCAGTTCCTCCTACCGTCGATCAAGTACCTGGGCTTTATCTTCGACTTTGCCAGTCGTCATCCTGACCCGGAAAACATTCGAGCCATTCAACAGATGCCAGCTCCTAATGATGTCGCAACGCTTCGGTCCTTCCTTGGACTCATCAGCTACTACAGCTCATTCCTGCCAAGTTTACATGAATTTCGGGCCCCGCTAAACCAGCTGCTACAGAAAGAAGCTAGATGGAACTGGTCGGCTGAATATGAATTGGCTTTGCAAAACTGAAGACGATGCTCAGTTTAGGTCTCCTACTGACACACTACGACCCATCTCTCCCCATCATTTTGGCCACGGATGCCTCCAACTACAAGGTTGGGGCAGTGATATCGCATATCTTCCCGGACGGTTCTGAAAAGGCCATCGCTCATGCTTCCAGTACACTGAGTCCTGCGGAAAAGAACTATGGAGAATCAGTTTAACCCCAGTCATTTCTAAGGTTCTGGCGTCCATTATACTTCGTCGACTCACTGCAGTTCGGGAGGTAAACATAGGGAAGGATAGGCGAGGTTTCACCCGGGGCGGGGATGCATGGACCACATTTTCACGCTTCGTAAAATTCTGGAGCAGTGTCATACGTAC
The DNA here is from genome assembly GCA_008508345.1 of Paragonimus westermani. Classification (NCBI taxonomy): domain Eukaryota; kingdom Metazoa; phylum Platyhelminthes; class Trematoda; order Plagiorchiida; family Troglotrematidae; genus Paragonimus; species Paragonimus westermani. Next base: position 84,863 of record QNGE01001444.1, on the reverse strand, counting down.
CGCTGACCAATAATCACTGTATTTCTTGACTATAAGGGTGGGTTCGATTAGGTGGATCGATCTAGATTTTTAGAGTCATTCAAACGCAGGGGTGTACCGACCAAGTATGTGAACATACTGTCGGTACTTTATTCACATACTTCAGCTCAGGTTAGGGTTTACGGTGAACTGTCTGACAATTTCAGCACCAGGAGTGGCATACTTCAAGGCCACTCTCACCACTTTTCGTCATAGACGAAATAATTAAGTTTGTTCCCGGCACTCACCAAATGTCAGCGTGGACCTCCTACCTGGTGAGAGACTAAGTGATCTTGATTATGTTGACGACAAGGTGTTTCAATTTGACATACTCCAAACAGTTATTTCGCGTTCTGTTAGTTATTTCGGAACGCGCTTCGTAGCCTAAAAGTGCAGTGGTTCTACAAGATTGCTGTGATTACGTAGATTTAATATTAGATAATGAAGAAATAGAGGTTGACCGGTTTTTATACCTGGGAATCTGCACCAGCGACGGTGGAAATAGAAGAGCGTATCTTTAAGGATAGAGCGGTTTTCGCCAATCTGAGACACTTATAGCGACAGAGGTGTTTCTCTGAAGCTTAAGGGTCGTGTGTACCAGACAACAATGAGGGCTGTACTACTTTGCGGTAGCGAAATCTGGCCGCTCATGTTAGAAGACGTAAAGCATCTTCAGGTAGATTACTACCGATATTCGCATTCAACCGCTCTTATCCGGTGGCACCAGCGATTACTTAGCGAGGAGATTAGGAAGCGGGTGCTTGGCACTGACTGCCGAATGAGTTCCTTTGATCAGTCATTACATTTGTAAAAACTTAGATGGTTAGGTCATGTACTAAAGATGCCGGCCAGTAGTAAACCACACCGACCACTCTTTACTGACGCTGCGGCCGACTGACGCAAGATGTGAAATGGACAGATGATGACTTGGCTTAGACAAACGAAGGGTTTGGCCACTGTGGATCGGGTTCGTCTCCCGAGCTGGGGACATCGCGACTCATAGGGTCGGTGGCTTGAGACGATAGGTGAGATGGCGGCCAACCGAGCTTAGTGGCGTGAATGTTGTCGTTGTTTGGGTATAGTAGCTTTTTTATTCTTCTCTGTTTTTACACAAGGTTTGCTTTTTTCTCCTTCATTATACTTCGCCGACTCACTGCAGCTCGAGAGGTGAACATNATCTCTAAGGCTAGGGCGGTATTTGCTAATCTAGGGGCATCTCTGGCGACAGAGGTATTGCTCTGAAGCTTAAATGTCGTGTATATAGGACAACGGTGAGGGCCGTACTACTTTGCGGCAGCCAGACCTGGCCGATCATGGTAGGAGACGTGGACTGTCTTCAAGTATTTGATCACCGATATCTGCGTTCAGTCGCTCGTATAGGGTGGCACCAGCGTGAAAGTAACGAAGAGGTTAGAAAGCGGGTGTTTGGTAGTGATTGTCAAACGAGTTCTTTTGTCCATTCTCTAGGTTTACACAGGCTTGGATGGTTAGGACATGTACTAGAGATGCCAGCTAGTCGTCTTCCACACCGAGCACTGTTCGCTGACACTGCGACCGACTGATGTAAGGTGCGAGGTGGACAGATAATGACCTGGCGTAGGGAAATGAAGCAGTTCACCAAGCGGTTGGCCACTGTGGATCGGGTTCGTCTCCCGAGCTGGGGACATCGCGACTCATAGGGTCGGTGGCTTGAGACGATAGGTGAGATGGCGGCTAACCGAGCTTAGTGGCGTGAATGTTGTCGTTGTGTGACCGAGTTATCTGTCAAGCGAGTGCATTTAATGACGCGAGGCAGTGAAAGCCGTGAGGAAGCTGTCTTGTTGATGATGCCTTACTTTCACCTACAGCTCGGTTGTTTGTTTGCAAGGTGTGGGTACCTTGACGTTGAATGTTCAAATATAAACGTAGTTATTTTCAATAGTTAGGTCCCTTCCCGTCCCCTTCTTTTTTCCCTTTCTCTGTCTATATAGGGTTTGCTTTTTCTTCATGGTTGTGTGGCAGTTAAGCATTAGTGTGAACCACTGGTGTATTGCTGTCTATGATGATGATGAGGGAAAATATGTCGAAACTACACATAACCTATCAGGGCATCAACTGATACGATGAAAACTGCTCCGTTAAAAGATCTGAAATTAAACTAGACGGATACATCCACAACAGAAATCATTGCGTCCTTTGAGTCACAAATTAAACGCAGTGGTCTAACTGAGCAAGCACAGTAGTTTGTCAGGACAAAGGTATCAACAGCTGACCAGTAGAAAGTCAACAAAAATCTAAATGGCTAATGAAAATAAAACGCCGGTCATTCGACCCACAAACAAAGACAACGCCATAGCCCAATTGAAAAAATGGGACTATAAAAAAGCGAACCATCTTCTAAGACTCTGAAACATATGAAGATATTAAAGAACTCACTAAAAGGTTAAGAGCTCGAATCATTGAAACAGTGCAGAAAAGAAATCGCTTATAGAAAATCAAGATAAACACCTTAGATCTATCAAGAGACTGATGTCAGGATTGTCAGGGCTATCAAAAGTTCATAAAGATCAAGTGCTGTTGAGACCAATCATTGCATCCTGCGATAGATTGAGACCCTGAAGTTGCAAGAAGTCAAGACACTGGATTCTTTTGATGCTACAGCACTTTCCATCAACATATCAAAGAAACTTGCTCCTGGTAAGTGAAGACGATAGTCACCGCAGTAGAACGAATCTACCTCCAAAAGAACTGATTCAACTAGTGGAGCTCTGCACAGAAACACCTATGATTTGACGGCTGAGTCTAACATCAGAAGAGAGACACTTATGGGTTCACCGATAACGAGATTACTTACAGTAATGAAGCAATTTGAATGTGACGCATGTCATACATTCAAACCGAAAATGTAGTCTCGATATGTGAATGACACATTTGTGTTGAAATGGAATAACCCTAACACGCAGAGAAAAAAATTCGCGCCCAACGTTCTTCAACTTATCGGTTGTAAGAACACCAGATAACAAACTTGTACTTTTCTGCACTTCTCTGTTTTATGACTCGTACTGACTATTCTCTTCTTCTCTTATCTCTCAGTTAAGTTGTAAGAAAACTAGGGCTTTTCTTACGGGCCTAACATCTTAATATCTGGCTAGCTGACTCGTTGCGTTTGCCAAATCATTACACAATTTGGAAATCCTGTCTACCAAAAATCCGACAACAACCTGAGTCATCCGCATGTTCATCAAAAACCATCCAGCCTGTCATCCTAAAAACTGCGTGCGACCTGCAGGTACGCACTGCAACCTGTGCGAGCTAGGAGAGCAAGAACGAGGAAATCTGTTAGAATCGCTCGCGTCCATTGGGTACCCCAGTAGTTTCATAGTGGTATTTATCGTAGCCCATAAGAACTGAACATGCAGAACAAAAACGCAAGTGAAGGTACTGTATATTCACAGCACATCTGAAGCAACACAAAAAAATATTCCAACCACCGGATATCCAAATATCACACAAATCAAACTCAACACTCCGTTAATTTCTGCAACCACATGGGCAATCTGGCGCAGGTTTTGTCATTCTGTCTCGGGTGTGACCAACAGTATGTCGGGAAGTGGCAAACGGCAAACATGTGTGCATGAACACAAATTAGCGACTCGACGAGTCAACTTTAGGTCACAACTTGGTATCACTGTGCAGACACAGGTCACGAAGTCAACATGAGTTATACGAAAGTGAACGTGCAAGCAAAAAGGAAGAGACAACAGCTCTTGCTGGAAGCTCTGTATTCGGAGAACTCATTCAGTCGACGTGTGAATATCGACAGCCACTACGCCAGTACAGTTAAAGCAGAAACGAAAGAGGAGCTAGGACAGACCGACAGGCGAGCATGGTGAGTGGCGGAACAACCTCATTTTGACACGTCTGCTTGTTTGCTAACGGATCCTAGAGTGGACTTGTACAAAGTAAAGCAGAAAAAGGTGTAGCGAGGAAGAAGAGAAGAAAAACTTACGCTGAAGCATATACAGAGTCGCACTACGAGCGGCATTAACCTACATTACTCGCCATAACAAACAGCGTTCTAAGCCAAAGGCGATCATTGCCTTTCAGACCCCGGCATTGGATCCGGGAAAGCTCTAGTGAAGCAAGCTTGAATGTAGGGACTTTAATACCCTGGAACCAAGCCATGCGCTAGCTATCAGGCTGTCACTCCCAACCTAACACACCACTCGCCAACAAGGCAAGATGTGACAGGCAGTGAGCTGGCGCTTGTAATATGTGATCACTGTCATCATCATCGTGAAAAGCAATACATTGGTGGTTGTTACTTGTGCTTGGCTGTTAAACAATCATGAAGAAAAAAGCCAGTTTTGACAACGATGAAGAAACAGAATCGGAGGAAAGCCAACCAAAATAGCTATGCCAATACCCAAACACTCAGCATCAAGGTGTCTAAACCTCGTAAGCAAGAAATCGAGCTGCACGTGAAACTAAGCCGTTAGCAGAAAAACAACTTCATTACGGCTTTTACTGCCCCGTGTCATTAAGTGTACTTACTTCACAGACAACTCGGCCAAACAACAATCAGGTCACTGAGCCAGATTGGCTACCACAAAGTCGACTTACAGTGACCAACTCTGTGGCAAACGACTTTATTTCTTTACGCCGGGTGATCATCTTTCCACATCACACCTGGCTTCAGTCGGCTGGAACGTCCGTGGTGTTCGATGTAGCACACGATTAGCTGGTATACTTAATACATGGCCTAGCCATCTGAATATGTGTGAACGTAAAGATTTAACAAGATGACTCGCCTAGGAATCTCCACCGGATACCCGCTTACTAATTTCTGGTGCTTACCCGATGGTGCCATCCGATGTGAGCGATCGAACGCAGCCATAAAGAGTCAAATACTTGAAAACGGTTCACATCATCTACCTCGGGCAGCCAAGTCTCGCAGCTGCAAAGGAATACAGCTTTCACATTCGCCCTATATACGAGGCCATTAGGCCTCAGATAGATGCCCCGCCGTCGCCAGAGGTAACCTAGGTTAGCGAATACCGCCCCAGCCTGAAAGACGCGTGCTTCTATTTCATCCCCTACACCACCGAGGCCGCTAATGCAGCTTCCCAAGTACACAAACCAGCCAACAACCCCCATAACTTCATTAGTTAACATTGAATCTAAGTAATCAGCAATTTGCAGAAGCACGTTGCACCTGGAGACCACAAAGCGCATTTCAAAACGTTTAGAAGAGCGTGTAATAGATTCTCACTGTCCTTGTTACTTGGAAACTGTCCGACAACACCTTGTCATCAGCATAATCAACATCAGTTAATCTACTACCAAGTAAAAGGTCTACGTCCGCATCTTGTAAGAGCCCACAGACTACGACAAAATTAAACAAAATGGTGAAAGCGGACAGCTTTGACGTTCAAGTTGCTGAAGCTGTCAGACAGTACCCAAGAAACTTAACCCCACCTGAAGTATGGGGCTGAAGCACCGACAGTGTGTTCAAAGGCCATGCCGATGAATTCTTGTTTAGGCTACTCTAAGAGTGTACATCGATCCACCGAATCGAACGCCCCCTTATGATCGAGAAATATGGCAGTTGTATGTCGGCTGTACGTATGACGCTGCATCAAAATCTGGCGATGAGTAAACGTTTAACCAATACATCCCCGTCTAGGACGAAACCCTGCCTGTTCTTCCCCATCTGCCTCCCGAACTGCAATAAGTCGACGAGGTATAATGGATGCTAGAACCCTAGTAATCATTGGAGTCAAGCTAATTCCTCTACAGTTTTCGAAAGAGCTCTGCACATCTTTCTTCAAGTAACTCCAACACAACAAAATGTTCTCCGTCGTCCACACAAGGTGAAACATCTGAGTCAAGGCCTTCACTAACGCCTCGCCATCTTCTTTGAACAGTGCCCACACCAGGTCATCTGAAATGCAATTGCAGACCCCAGTCTTAGTGAGTGGTTCTAAATTTATCCACCAGGGTGCTACACTACAAGTTTGTGGCGACAATACGGTCGAAGCAGGAGGCCAACCAAAGTGACCCTCAAAGTGCTCCATCAATTTTTCTAACCTTCTGGGCTTATTGTGGATCGCTGATAGCTTCAGACTTGGACGAGTAGCACAGATAAGCTTGAAGAGTAAGTCAATGTTCTGTGAGGCAAAATTGGTTTCCATTTCCTCAACTTCCTTTATAAGCCCAGCCTCACGACCGCTTATCAGGCCACGCTTCAGGTTCCTACGGATATCCCACCTAAACTTGTTATATGAACTGCGTGGAAGATGTCATCTAACAACTCCAGAAATTTTTCAGACCTAATGCACGTTTAACCCATGAACCACCGTGTAGCAAGCTACAGTACCCACTCAATGAACGGTATAAGGTTTGTGTACAACGGTTATTGGGACCCACGGTCTGACAACTGCCAAGTCCGCTTTCTAGGGTAGTTTGAAACATGTTTTACCGACGGTAGAGCCAGTTTCTCAACAGCCAACCGCCGCTTTCGACTGTGGTCGTTGCCCAGCAAAAAAGAACGAAACGAAAATGTACCTAAGAACGGTCTGAACCTAAGTATGTTCCCTTAATGAGAACGACAATCCTAAATGAAGCCCCGCCACCTATAACCAGCAGCTACGGATAAGGAAGGTATCAAATAGAACAATGATGAACACGATGTATAAAACTGGCGCCAGCTCAAAACAGCTTATTCTCAATGCACAGCTGCAACCGTTGCCGGCCATTATCTTAATGATGCGATGCTGTCCCAGACCTGCCACACAAATGATCCAGAGCGTCTAGATCCGAGTATGAATCGTCCTTGACGCTAACGTCATTACTGCTGAGGACTATATCTATTCCAGCCTGACCGGTAGCGGAAGCCTTGGAGTTATCCTCGTCATCAGAGACAGCAATACACCAATGGTTAACACATACTTAATTGCCACAACCCTGCGTAGGAAGACAGAAGGAAAGAGATGGGGGGGATGATGAACCTAACTACTAAAAAACTGTTTATATTCAAACATTCAACAACAAATTGCCTACACCTTCGAAACAAACAACCAAACTGTGGATGAAAGTAGTGTCATCAGCCGTGGGGTCACTCGGAATGTATGATCAGTAATCGGGTAGACAGTGTGGGTGCCGTTAGTTGCACAAGTTGACTACTCTCCCGTATTCTAGCCTCCGAATAGCAGCACACATCGACATCCAACGAGTTTGCAAGAGCGGCCAGGTGACCTGTCCGTTTTAGCGTGCGAACGTTGAAAGCATCTATGTCAACCCGCGTTTTAGGCCTAGGCAAGGGACGAGGGAAGTCAGAAGCTGAGTTTTAAGAGATAGGACTTACCGGTACAGTGCTACTACGATTAGATACATCTATGCTCAATGGTTGACAGATTCTACCAATTCTGAAGACATGTCAGTGAAATCTGCCACTGCTGGCATAATATTCCCACCAAACGCCACTAATGCTTCGGAGACAAGAATGGTCGAAAACGAATACTCTGTGAGCACACTCCGCGCTGATGGACCAGGTTTCGGAGTCATACAATCCAGGAATATACAAAGATTCATTTTTCCAGCGGTGGAGACGAAACCGCTCCAGTCGCATACTAAGCTTCCAATAGTGAAGCACAATATCCAGCTCCCTGGTGACCCCACAGCCACACGTCGGAATTTTTGATAGCATGCGGGTAAGGTACGTGGTCAAATTCCTCCACTGAAATGAGTACGAACTTTGGGAACAGACTTGTGCAATCCCCTTACCACGGCGTCCAGCCTCAGTCTATCAAATGTCTCGAAAGGGCCATTGGGTGCTGGAATGAAACAACAGGTGTTGGAGTGAACTACCAACAAATGTGTTGGAACCCCGTGATCAACAAGCGGACAGTGGGAGTGCAACGCAGCCCATTGGAAAAAGGACAAATAACTACCTCCGATGACGAGATGCTGAACGGAGAGTATTGAGCAGTTGGTGCTGCCTGTTCACTATAGTGAGTGATGACTCCGTCAAAAAAGTTCAACTATTCTTTGGACTGTATCTAGACGAACGCTATATGATGCACAAGTGAAGTCCACGTTGACGATTAAAAAAATGGCAATGGCAACAGGCCAGCCAAAACCACGCTTTTTACACTGATAGAAATAATGACTACGCGAATTCGCGTTAACGCACCCGGCAAAAGAACTATCACCAAGGATGAAGCAAAATTTACGACTAGCTTCACATATTTGCTTGCAAATTACGGCCGCAACGCAGAGAAGTTCATCAGGGAATTGGAGTCCAATCTCGAAATTACCAAATACAGTGAATGAATTGACAGTGAGCTACCTGATTGAATCCGTTGTTTTTTATCCAACAAACAGTTTCTTCTACGCGAAAAACAGTGGGCACATCGTTATCCGGAACCGTCCAATGGTCTTTCAGCGTGATGGTCCGTCCAACCACCTCAGAACCATTGTCCGTGATCATGTTGGACATCTTTTGAAGCCTCGCCAAAACGTGACCTTCAGGTGACCGTCAAGTTCAAAGTCAACGTCAATTCCTGGACTTGATGAAAGCCTGAACTTGTTGAAGTCCTGATGTCTGGCTGTTGTAATCTGGAGGTTGACCATACTGCGTTTTCTGTCGATCTGAATGCGTTCGGTAGTGATCTAAGGGCAGTGGTAAAGGAAAAGTAACAGCAAAATATGGTCGCCCTGAGAACAAAAACAAACCATAATTTCAAATCTTAAATTCCAAATCCAGGACTTGGTGAGGGCCTGCGCCCGTTGACGTCCTGATGCTTGCCTGGTGTGGTCTGGAGATTGACCAGACTGCGTTTTCTGCTTATGTATTCGGTGGTGGTTAAAGGGTATGGACAGAGGAAAAGGAGTAACGAGACCTGGTTGCTCTAAATAGCAGAAACCAATCATAAGTCGATCATTAAAAAGTAGGACAAAGGTTTTTCCAACATTTGTTCAGCTCTCTCTTGAATATATCTACGGTTGCGGCCCCCACTATTTTTGCAGGCAACTTGTTCCTCGAGTTGACTACCCGTTAGTGGACAAGTTGTCGGACAGCCAATCGTGATCTTGTTTTCTCGACTGTAAAACTATGATCCTTTGAGTGTCTGTCCTGAAGCATCTCGAACAAAGCTGCCATGTGGATTGTTCCAGTGTGGTGGGTAATTTCGTTCATTTCAATAAGGTTTCCTCTTACCCGCCTGCGTTCGAGCGAAAATACGTTCAACAAAATTTGTCGGTCTTGGTAGTTCAGACACTTCATACCGTCATACCTTACACGTGAAAAGCTTTCGGACTTTTTCGAGGGCGGCTAGGTCCTTTTGGAGATATGGTGACCGAATGGGGACGAACTATAGCCGAGTACAGTGGAATGAGCACCGCTGGACAAGGGCTAGCGACCGCTGATTTCAGTCAATATAACGCCCGCCGCGCTTTTGTAGTGGATCTAAACGCAATATACAGTTCACGTGTGAATTCAAAATAAAAAAGTGATAAAAACAAAAACAACTGACTCACAGTAGTTCGGGAATGTGCGTCCTTTAGAGTTCCACCACACGGCATGAAGTATCCGATCGATGTTTCGTATAGTTCCACGTAACTCTAGAAGTTGTAACGGAGATAATTCCGACGACCGATGAATCTGGAAATGTTCTGAAATAAATGCGCATTCCGTTAGCCGTTGACTCCCCTCAAATCCTTACAAACATGACACTAAACGCAGAGAGAGAACGCAGGGCCCGCGACCTTGGATGTGTGTATTTTGTTAACTGAATCAATTCACATGATTTAAACGAGCGTACATGTGAATTTGAAGAAGGCAAGAAAATGTGACAAAACAGTGAGAATGTTGCCGTACAAAATGCTGTACAAAACGCTACGGAACTCTCCCCTAGAGCGTTAGTTAGGGTATGAAAACGCTCGAGAAGAAGATGAAGGGCGTCACACTAAGTAGTCCGCAAAACGGACAGGTGGTTTGTGCGGTCGTCCACAACGTGTTTCTAGTGTAGGGAGATGAAAGAATTGCACGTCCTCAGCGGGTGTAGTGATGTGGAATAGATTGGGTAGGAAGACCTGCATGGGAGGAAGAGGTAGTCACAGCAAGAGGAGGAAGAAGCAAGTCTATAGGATCCACATAGGCCGCTGATGATTATATACTTTTCTCGGTGTTCGAGCACTCTAAACGGGCCATCATAAGGTGGCTGAAGGGACTTATTTTGTCTGTCAACTCCGACAAACACGAAGGGGCAACTGCGCAAGTCTTTATGCACTTGAATCTGCCTCATGGTGGTCCTCGCTGGGGTTGGCTTTGACCTGCTTATGTGTAGTTTCAGATGGGTGACGTATGACGTTGGGTCTACCTCGCCAGTGGTTCTAGCATCCGTGAACATTTCACCTGGTAGGCGTAAATTACTGCCATAGACGAGTTCAGCCGGGGTGCAGCCGACGTCTATTTTGACGGGGTTACGGATGCCAAGCAGAATGAGTGGTAGTTTTTCTGACCAGTTTGAGCCAAATGTCTTAGGAAGGATGGCAGGTTTAAGTTGACGATGGAAACGTTTCACTAGGCCGTTCCATGCTGGGTGATAGGCGGTTGTTCGGAAGTGTTCACTGTCGAGTAAGTGCTGCGGGTCGCGAAACAGCATGGATGTGAACTGTGAACCGCGGTCAGTAGTGATGGAGGTAGGCACGCCGAAAGGGGAAACCCAAGTTTCCACAAACGTCTGTGCGACGTTCTCAGCTGAGATGTCGCGTATGAGTGACGCTCGCGGCCATCGTGTGAAACGATCATTGCACGTCAACAAATGTGTAAAGCCGTTTGATAGTGGAAGTGGGCCTACAATGTCAATGTGGACGTGTCTGAAGCGGGCGTCAGGTACACCGAAAGTCTCAGGTGTGTTGAGAGCTTGGCGGTGTACCTCACTTCGACGACAGGATAAACAATGCTTGGCCCATCCACGTATGTTCTTGCGCATGGTTGGCCAGACAAAACGGTCAACGATTAGCTTGACGGTGAACCGGATGCTAGGATGGCAGATAGAGTGGAAGTGGCTGAAAATATTTCGCCGGTAAATAGAGGGGACATGAGGTCCAGGTTTACCGGTCGAGATGTCACAGTATATTTTGGAGTGGCGGTGGAGGAGCGGCAACTGAACGAATTTCAGAGACTTGTGAGAGCGCAGCTCACTGAATTCCTCGTCGTTTTTTGTGCCGCCGCTATGGCTTCTAAATCGATGGAAAATGTTGATAAGTGATGAATGTGTGCACGAGATAAATCATCTGCAACCAGGTTGCTAGAAACATCTTTGTGGCGGATGTCTTTCGTGAACTGGGGGAGAAAGTCCAAGTGGCGGGCTCCTCTCGAGGAGTATCCTTCTGGGGAAATGTCGGAAGCGTGTGTTAGCGGCTTGTGGTCCGTGAGGATGGTAAATTGACGACCTTCCATCGCATGTCGGAAATGCTTGACGGCAAGGTACATAACTAACAATTCTCTGCTGAAGGTGCTCTACCTCGTTTGGGCAAGTTGTGGCTTTTTGGATGAAAAGGATAACGGTCGGATTTCATCGCCGTTGATTTGCTTCAAGACCGCACCGACAGCAGACTGAGAGGCGTCGGTCTTTAGAACTAGCCGCGCATTTCCGTCAGTACTCAAATAGCCGGGGGTTGTGGCGTTCGCCAGAGCCTGCTTGAGGGAATTGAAAGCGGTGGTGACTTCTGGAGTAAAGACAAACTTTTTGGGGGGTTATTTTGCAGCAAATCAGTCAATGGCTTGAACATGTCAGAGCAATTGGGGATAAAGCGACAATAGTAGTCGACAATCTTTAAAAATCGACAGAAGCTTTTGATAAATTGAGGCAATGGATAATCTGAAATGGCGTTGGTTTACCCGGTAGCGGTCTGGTGCCGTCCTTGTCGATGCATTGACAGCACAGTTCTCATTGTGCTGTTCAAAACGCTACACTTTTGTCGCGGATGCGGTACACTGAGAAGATGGAGTAAACGTATTAGTGACTTGGATACCCGAGTCTCTCGGGCTGCCGGGACTGTGGTGCACACGGTGATTTACGGATGTCCTGCTACCTTCCTTCATCTGTCCCCTTGGTGTCGACGTTATTGGTTTCTTGGGTCTCATAATTGTGCTAGTACTTGGCTTTGGTGTTCTCTGAGCACATTCATGGCCGTTTCGGAATTTCGGTGAAACCGAGCTGTTGTTCTTAGGGTGTAAAGTTGCTGATCTAAATGGTGTTGAGCGCACAAAAGGGCTACCTCCCGACGTGGGGTGTACGGACTGCTTGCAGAAAGCCGTCGGAGTGCGCTCAATTTTCCTTGAGTTTCCATAATGATGTATCCTGGTTTTTTCAGCAGCAGAAGCAGCAGCAGCAGCAGCGAAATTCCGAGAATGAGTGATGATATGACTTGGTGAACAGGTGCCGGAAATCGATGTGCGTGAAAAACTTATTACCGATTCCGGCCTCTCTGAATGATTAAGCAACTTTCTTCTCTCGGATTTGCACTCTAGACAGACCCAGCATAGGCCAGTATATCTGCCATGCAGTTTATATAGCCCATTGCCTATGCATGCCTATGCATGCACCTGACTGGTGACACCATCTATGGCGTGTCATATTGAATACCGACCACCACCTTTCTTCCACACTGTTAGTTAAAGTACGGATAAGAGACACGGGGCATATTACCAGCAGGATGTTAATATGGCTTAGGTAACCCGATTTATATGGCAGAAGAAGAACAAGTGCAGGACAAGAGAAGCAACCCATCATGGAATTCGAAAAAGGTTGTTCCGAATTTTTTTGCAGCTCTCTTTTGAATACGTCTGCTTTCGAGACCTCGACAATTTTTGCAAGCAGTTTGTTCCACGAGTTGACTACCCGGTAAGTGAAAAATTTAGGCATCCAATCATGATCTTGTTTTCTTCACAGTTAACCTAAAAACTTCTTAACCACTCTCTTGACGCATCAGGAACACACAGTTCACAGGGCTTTCACGAGTGTGGTGAGTAATCTTGTGCATCTTAATATGGTCTCCTCCTACCTGCAGGCGTTCGTGCAAGAGTGGAATCAACGAACTTAATCGGTCTTTGTAGCTTAAACACTCCATACTCCATAACATACGTGTGGTCAGCATTCGTGCTTTCTTGAGAACGGCTTTGTCCTTTTTAAGACATGGTGATTGAGCATGGGTACAATGTTCCAAACGGGAGCTAACTGTGGCCGGGCACAACGGAGTGAACACAACTCAACATGGGTTAGCGATCTCGGATATCAGCCGATATAAAATCTGCTGTGCTTTTCGTGGCTGCGGCACATTTAGCAAATGGATTGAACGTGCTAGCGTCTTGAATACTCAATTCTCTTGTTTGCTGTTCAGCTGCTAGTTCGACCATCCGTTTATGTGCGTCCCTCGGGTACCTGATTGTCGGCTGGAGATTATTAGCGAGTGTGACTTTTGGGAACATTCAGAGGCGAACCCCACTTTTTTGTCCATCCACATGCCTTCAGACTTTCCTCCGGGGAGCGTCCAAGTCTGACGCACTTTTTGCCGGCTTTTCATCATCTGAATACAGGTGACATGGACAGACTAGGTTGTCGGTCAAGTCATTTGTGTATATCAGGAAGAGCAGAGGGGTGAGGGTTGATCACGGAGGCATTCCACTGAACGAAGAGCCTCTCCGTTACCGTGTCTAAAGACATCCGCAGACTGGTAATACCAGAGCTATCCTCCCTCAAAAGCTACTTTAAACAGCGTTAAACAGTTTCTGCTCGCATAGAAATTCTGAAGTTTTCTCTCATAATATGCGTTCGAAAAGTTTGCTGACGACCCTAGTCGGGCTTACTGGCCATTGTTCTCAGCCTTTGACCAATTACCATTCTTAAAATTAGAAGTGTGGTGGATTTTTTCCAGTCCATCAGAACTACTGTTCCTGATGAGACTGAACAGCTGAGCAGATGGCTACACCGACAAATTAGTCAGAGGGTTTGGGTCAGCCGGGTGGATTTGGTCCGATCCCACTGAGTATGTACTGTCAGCTTGGGTATCGATAATGTCCTGGTCCATCACGGCTACGTCTACTGTGTTTGAGCGAGGCTCAGGTGCCTCATTGTCTGAGCAATTAACGATGAAACAGTGCTGCAAAGGCGTCCGCATGCCTCTGTCGATCGATGTAATCTCTCCGTTATAAAAAATTCTAGTCCCACTTTCCGTTCTTAGAAAGGACCTTTCGAAGCTTTGTTTATTATCACGTTCTAGGCTGAGCCGAGTGGGGCCATAGGCAACACCGTCGTGACGTCACTGCTTTGACGAGGTATGACCAAGCCTGTCTCTGAGGCCATCTGACCAGGCCGGAGCATTTTAGTTAATCTAACATGCTCTGTTAATATGAAGTTGTTGACTAGGTTGAACAATTTGTGACCAGAAACATTTACCGAAACTAACTAAACTCTCACAAAACGAGAAGGTGGTCGCCTCGCTGGCAAGACGATTGGAGTGATTTCGGCAGTGCTTCGTCTTCCTCTGCTGTTGCAATCATGTTTCGATATACACCGAAGAACACCAATGAGGGATGGACATGGAAAAGACCGACGGCGGTTTACACACTCACGCAGCTGCCGTAGAACTTTTGATCAGCAAAGGCAACCGCCTCCAACGGGTTGCCTCTACCACGGCTATAACATTGGAATCCGCGAGCCTAATCCCCAAAATCTACTTTCTCTCTGAGTCGTGTTTCTGTAGACAAGCAAATATCTACGGATTGAGCTGCTGTTCGCAGCTCGTCTCTCTTGCTCAGCAGGTTGCATACACTCACCAGTGTGCACTTCAACTCCAGTGAACTGACCTTCTGACTACTCCGCAGTTCAGTTACATCTACTCCCTCATAGGAGACCTCCTAGGGAAAAGTTCGTTTTTCGGATGAGGATGTGAAGCCGACCGATGTAAACTGCTTTTCTTCTCGTTGCTTGGCTCTCCTAGACTGTTGAATCGTCGTCACTTTCCTTCGGAGCTTTGAATTGCTTCTTGCCATTGGCTTGTGCCAAGACGCCTACTTTCGACATCTGGTACAGCTGACACATGGGGCAGATTTGTTATGCATGGCTGAGTCCCGCGCGACTTTTATGCTTAGCATCCTCCGAGTTATTGAGTCGGTTTTATTTGGCATCAGACCCAAAATGTTGCGATCTCAAAACTCCGTTAGGGGCGGTGTTGGAGAATCGTTTGTGTGTTAGGCACCTTCCACTTACCGAGTCTGTGTGCTCGGCAGCATTTCTTCGCTGCTGGGAGTCCAGCTTCTCACAAAACGGTTAGAATTAATTGTCTTTCCGGAGATCTTTCTTGTTTAAGACCCTGTATGACCGGCTTGAGGACTCGGGTGGTCTTTTTTTAATTGTTTGACTGCACTACTTTTTTCGTAGAGTTGCTGTGACGTCACGTAATTGAGCCTGTTGTTGCACTGTTCGTGAGAGTATCGCATCGATATTCGCCGGACTAAGGGGTTTAGGTAAACACGGTGATTTATAAGCGTCCTGCAACCTACCTACATTTGCTTACTTGGCGTCAAGACTATTATTTTCCTGGGTACCGTAGCTTTACTGGTGATCGGCTTTTGTGCCCTCCGAAAAACCCGATTGACATTTTAGAGTTCTGGGGGAACCGAAATGTGGCTCTTAGGGCGCATCTCCGTTGAATTAAGTGACGATGAGCGTACAAGTGCCTATCTCCCAACGTAGGGTGTACGGGCTACTTGCAGATCATGGATGTGTATCCACATTTTCTCGAGATTCCGTGTTGTTTGGTCACGGATTTTGTAGGAGCGGAATTCCAATCTTAAGGGATCTCACAATATATACACGTGTATTACTGAGGGGGTGAAAAGAAATCACCGTGAGTCCTACTTTCAAGTAGGATGCCAGCCAGCAAGCCTGATCAGCTTCGTCAGCAGATTTCTCTGTTGGTCCTACTCAATATGGCTCTTCTGAGAGTAGGTGTTGTCTTACCAACGCCGACGTTTTTAGACATTGTCACGACAAAGGTGGATAGAGCAGGCGTGATTGAGTTATGCTGTCCAAATTCCCGGAAACCCTATAAAAAGGTCAACCCTAGGCTACTGAGTTGAAAGGAGCGGGAAACCAAAATAATCGTTGCAATCTTTAGGTGACTCCGGACGATTCTAGTCGAGAGGTCATTTGGGGTAGGCGTGTAGTTAACGCTTTTGGAAAAAGTTTTTCCCGTTCGACGGCGCCCCACAAGACTTACTCTTAGCTCTCTTGCTGCTCTCTGTGTAAATAAATGATTTGACCGACAGCCCAGTCCGTCCATGCCAACTTTTTCCAGATTACTTGAATGAGTTGGAAACAGAAGCAGGAAGTGGAGGCTTTTGAAAATCATACGCCTTGATTTGCAGACAGTGAAGGTCTTCACAAACGGGCTGAAATGGGGAAGTGGTGCAGTACTTTAACTAAGGCAACCGATGTTGACCAAGGCGAGCCCTGAAAATTGATGTGGCCATCAGAAACAACGCAACTTGAAACACTGAGTTTCCTTCAATAACTTCATCAGCGCAGAAAGAAGACGTATGTTGCGATATGTTAACATTTCGTTCACTCTCATCAGTCTCAAACGTAAAACATGCTAGTTATTTATGACAGACAATTAGAGCTAGACAGGGTATCGACACGCATACAATCACACCACGTATTGCCATTACCTACAGGGTTGCCGTGGTGGTGATAACAATACGTGGTGTGATTGTATGCGTGTCGATACCCTGTCTAGTTCTAATTGTCTGTCATATATAACTTGCATGTTTTACGTTTGCGACTGATGAGAGTGAACGAAATGTTAACATATCGCAACATATGTCTTCTATCTGCGCTGATGAAGAAACAACATAGTCCTGTAAGGGAATCCCAGCCTGGCAAACATGTGAAGAGAGAACACAAAGTCTGCATTCTAGTCTGCTGCGTTGGACTACACGTCGTGCCGCCTCCTCTGCTCGGCGTCGTTCGGCACTGGTGATCAACCGACCTCATTATCAAAAGGTTACCACAAAGCCACTGATGCGCCGACGATATTCGAGGGAATATACATGTTCAGAGATGTCCTTCCACATGCCGGTCAGCTTTCTAGATCCGGACTGCGTTTATAGTATGTCATTGCCCAGTCTCCGTGGGCAACTTATTCTTCTCGGGATATGATAGCCAGATCATGGCCCGATTGTGCAGACGTAGTCGGACGAAAGTGCTACAAAGCAGCTGGAAAGGACGAAGATTGAGCTAGACCGAAAGGTGTTACTTTAGTGTCAGGGTGATACCAGCATTCGCGTGATCCCTTCAACGTTCGGAGATCTCAAATAAGTGCGTGAAACAACGGTCTCTGAATACTTCTCGACAGCGGCTGTCTAGAGCTGTAACTTGCCAAGGTGACACAGTGTCCGGGGAGCAGTGAATGCGCATAAGTCTACGCTTACCAGTACTGAGGTCCAGCTGATCCTGTCGAGACCAATCGAACGAAGTGTCAAGGTCCTTCCGCAAGGTGAGATAATCGTCAGCAAATAGGAGTAACGAGGAGATGAGCAGAACTGAAGTGTTGTTGAAAATGTCTCGACCAGAAGCGTGCCAAGAGTTGGAGCTTAAATCACCCAGCTGAGGTTAGACCTATATGATATAGCTCACACCACAAACGGAGGTTAATTGGAAACGCAGAACAGAAAAGTTTGCTGGATAAAACGGTACGGTCCATGTGGTCGAATGTCTTAGAGAAGTTGATGCGTACGACGTCATTGTCACTGCCTCGATCAGCTGGTTTGTTTCATCGGTTAGTGGCTACCAGAACGCTTGTGGTGCACGAACAGTTCTCACGAAAAACGCGTTGTACACTGAATAAGAAGCTGAGTGCGGGGGTACTTATAAAGCCAACCACATAAAATTGTCACCAAAATGTTCGAAATGCTGGACGGCAATGCCGCTAGTTGTTATCGCTGATGCAGTTATATCGATTACTTTTAAAAACGGGTGTGATGCTCGTGGGTTTCTTGTTATTAAGTTCAGTTCCCTGGGAGACGATAAGTGATCAGTGGGCCGAGTGTGCTACCAAGCTATTTAGCCCGTTCACGCGACGCCTTGAGAAGTATACCGTTGAGACCAGCAAAGTTGTATCTGAGGCGCTTGGATTTAGCCAACACATTTAGGGATACGTGCGCCATCAATTGATCAGGGTCTTGAAGGGGGTGAATCCTGTCCGGCCTTGGGGACTTCGTGCTGTTTAATTAATACTCCATCCGGTCACTTTCATAGGACACAGCCTTTTTATCCACTACAATAACACCTCTAAAGCTATAAAGAGGCTCAGCCACAGCATTATCTGAGAAATAAGCACTTTGAAATTGCGTGGTAGGAGTGTCCGTTACGCACTTGCCGGTCGACATGTTCGCTCGGTAACTGAAAACTGTGGTGGCAATTTCCTTTTTCAAGGACGTCCTGTCCTGGGCTTTACCACGAATCCTCTTAGAATTCGTTTTTCGCCCATCAATGAGTTGAGCTTCTTACCAGGTAAGCATCCCTTGCATCCTTAATGGGCTCAGTGAGTTCGGGGTTTTGTCAGCAGAAGTGGGAAACAGTGTTTTTCGGAGTCAACTATCTCTAGGCAGTGGAGAAAAGGCCTGAAATCCACAGGCTGTTGCATTATTTGAACCACACAAAAAAATCCAACCCAACGACCTTCAAATGCAGACAGAATGTCCACAGAGAGTACTTTGAGACAGAATGCTTCAAAAGACACAAACGAGTAACGAGGGAGACGATTACTGGCATTCTAATCGACTACGTTACAGTTTCAGTTCAACAGCGTGCTCCTCAAAGAAAATACTCGCAATAGTTGCACTCAGGTGGCCGGCGACATCAAGGGTTATAATGGTAACCGAAATTTCACTCTATGGTCCTTGAACTTTCAAGGAATACGTACCAATTTCACTAAGTCTTTTGGCATGAGGCTACGTCTGTTTTCTTAAGGTGCTTTTTAGGACTTTCTTTTGAAGGGCCCGAAATAGGACTGTATCCTTCCGGGAACATTAAGTTCAAATCGCATTGCTATTCTCTAGATAAGGTCAAACGAAACCATCACGAAGAATCTTAACTTGCTTTGGAAAAAGCTTGCCAAACGCTCAGTTGAAGAGTGCCGAGGCGTTACAGGCCCTCTTGGTGCTGACCTTTGTGAGTTGCAAGCGGATTTGTCGGAGCTTCTCGCAACGAGTTTAGATTCGAGAAGAATACACCACATAATAACGATTAGTGCTAGGGCTTCTGCGATTGTGGATCGTCGTGTATTTATCGGTGTTAAAATCAAGGGTGTTGGTCCGAACTTATGCAAGCGGTGTCCAAATCGCATTGCAGAAGATCGGAGTCTTCGGCAGTTTCGGTTTCTACGCTAGAGGTTGATGACATCCGCGGATGGCAGAAAGGGTGAACGGAGTGATCAAGTTATATTGAATATGTGGATAAAAAAGGGGTTCGAGCAGTGGGTCCTACCGAACTTCATTGCTGTTCCGAGGGGGATTGGAGAAACAGCAGTGGATCAAAACAGTTCTTTGTCAGAGAGAAAAGTAACCGCAGAAGCAGATTTTCATAAATATCATAATTGTGTAATTAACCGGATAACAAGATTCGTGTTTTGCCGAAGTCTACATACATTCGTGTGCTTTGACCGACTGGTGGTGCCCAGTCATCTCTAGCCAGTTGGGGGGCTTGTTGTACCCGGTCACCTTCTACGATGCCATGCAGGAACTCAGAAAACAAGTGCTCGGTGGATACCTATTCAAAGTGCACAACAGTTTCTAGCACTTCGGATGCGCTAGCATGAACAACAATCTGTCTGTAATTCTTAGGAATACTGTGGCGACCACGTTTAAGTATGAGAGTACCCTAGCCACTCTACAATTTGTGGGAACCCAGCCCTGTTCGCGTAAGTAGGTCAACAGCATTCTCAAAGGGTCAGCAAGCACTCCGGCATCTGAAAGCGGAACAAGTGGGAGAATTTCTCTAAGTCTAGGTAAGCTGCCTTCGAGGATACGTCGGTTGGAGGAGACGTCTTCTTTGCAGACACCTTCTGGAAGGAGGTCAGATAGGACAGCACGCATTGCCATCACAGGTGGTGACATGAAGCTGTCGTAATAGTTGGCTAGCATATTTGCGAATTCAGCGTTAGTGGAGGTAAATCTTGAGGGACCTATCAGCTGGGGGACACTTTTTCGCTTTCAGATGGAAGTTCAATAGGTTCAGTATGTTAAATAGGTTCGTTGGAGATCCAGGAAATTCCTCGCTTTTAGACGACCAGCCTCCCTATCTTGCGCATTTGAGCGTGGTACGGATACCTATTTACGAACAAGCTTCGGCGGTAGCATCGAACAAATAATATCTAATGTGGAGAAGAGAAATTTCTTGTAAGATACAAAAAAGGACGGCTTGTGAAACTTATACGCCACTTTTATGATGAAGAGGAATGTAAGAGAATGGAATAATAAAAAAGGTCAACTATAGTAGTTTTCAGTTTCCATGCCTCATGCATTCCTCAGATGACATGGATCACAGACAAACATGTGTAGTCATAACTTACACGGGGAGAAAGGCTGTCTGCTAGAGGACTCACTAGCGACAGGTGTGTTAGTGTGGTTTTTATGGACTACAAACGGTTGTTGACAGAATACGCGTTTTACGGTTTGTGCGTATGACCGCCAATCGGAAGTTTTACTGTGGCGTGACACCTGTCAAAAGAATCTTTCGAAATAAGCTGTGGATGTCACCGTACTAATTGCATTGGAAAGGACAATTCAATATTTATGTACCTTTACTGAGAAGGAGTAATTGCCTGCATTTAACTGCACAGTTTTTCTTTATTAACTTCGAGAAGTACCTCCCCAGAGTTTGCTACCTACAAGTGCATGAGTGGCTGGGAGTGTGAAGAATTTTGCGAACGGGCGTGGTGTCCTTAGGAAAGGTCGGTGTTCCAGATTGAACTAACTCAGACTTTCAAGAATAAAGACGCATTACGGGGTTCTGATTCTTATGTCTATTCCGGTAACGTTCCTTTCCGCGTTCTCAATAAGTCGGAATAAGGAAATAGAAGTGGATTTGCAAATCCACTTCTAGATGAGACCTTAGCAGGTTGTGGAACAAGCCGGAGGAGGGGGCGGGACTTAGGCTACTTGAATTACTTTCTACATATAACAATGTGAGCTACATGAACCGGTAATGCAGTGTCTTCAAGAACGTCGAGGTACTATTATTAAGAGCGCCTGGGTCCTACTGCTGGGTATCTGACCAAAGCATAACAATTGCCACGCCGTGGTTCGTTTTCCTACTTTGAGTTGAAAATTCATCCAAACCTGCCCTTCCTCACCTTCCGACGTCCAGCCTGGTATTCGGACCTTCCTCTCATATGGATGAATCGAACACATTGCATGGTGTCCGCGACATTATTGATGAACACCTGGTTTACCAATGTCCCAAGAATACAGTCGTAATGTGCTTTACCATCCGTACGGCATAAAAAGTGTTCTCGGTGGACACTCACAACGAACGTCATGTCCGAAAGGGACTATCACAGCCAAACTAATAGCCTGTCTGAGATGTTGCAAGCAGTCACTTTGGTTGGCAGGATATCGCGACCAACCGTATCAATTCATCTTGAAAAAGTCTGGATGGACCCGCACCACCATCAGCATCCACCGTTCTAGTCCGCGATCCGTTTGCTATAAGTAATCCGGTTGTAGATGAACGTTCTCATCCGGGACCCTGAAGTTGTGGCGTAAAATGACTGCGTTTCCCCATGTGTCGTCGAACGCGATCGTCGGTTAAGCATCCAAAGACCTTTGACGTAATTGTAATTAGAGATCGGAAAACAATAGTTGACAATGTCATATGAAATGCGTACATGAGAAAACGTTGTTCCACTTGAAGTCGTGATCTCATTCGAAAGGTGGCTAAGCAATGTCGACAATTGAGCTACCAAGGAGTCCGTATAGTCTTTGAGAGAACTAAATAATGCACTGTCTTAATCAGGTGATTTATTTGAGCGTAGGCCGTTAAGCTTATTAAAAACAAGTGCCTGAGATGTCGTGATGTTTTCGCAGGCCTCTGGGTTGCTGAGTGACGGCTTACAGAGATACCGTTGTGAAGCCCTCAGTCAGGTGCCATATAACGTACTTAGGTTTGACGCGACAGCTTCAGCCACCCAACTTTTGTCTTGGCACTTCCATCAAAAGTCCCAATATTTGGATGCCCAAAACAGGTACGAATAGAATGTCTTAGGTTCGAGCAACAGCTTTTCAGGAGATCCCCTCTGTGGAGCTTACAATCTTGCCTAACCTCCACATTGCATCCGTTACGCAGCGCTGTGAATCGGAGGCGAGTCCTCTCAGTACCTCCATAGTGAAACCTATCTCGTGGCTTGTGTTCAGTGACCATGGGCTTAGGGCATGTCGCCTCAAGCAGTGTCTCGCTGTTCTTGGCCGTCAACCCTCTAAGTCGCATTTATTTCTATGGTCCGGTAAAGGACGGGCTTGAAGTTTACTCACTGATCAAGCCCAAGTTCGAGATGTACGGGTCGGAACATCTGCTGCGAATAAGCGTCCGAATTATTTGCACCGAACTGTCAGAAAAGTGCACCCAGAACTGAGGACGTTTCACTTGAGAAAGGGGTCTACAGATCGTCAACGCCCCGTTCCCTGATCCCAAATGGTTGACTTTCTAGCGTTTTCGTTGATTGATATCAAGGTTAGAACTCAAAGAACCGAAATAATGAGCTCCAGTAAGTTTGTTCTATTGGCTATCCGACCAATTTCTGATGACCAGAAGAGCAACCGTCAAAAACATGGTACAGCACAGATTCTGAAGTTTACGGCTGGCATTGAAATACAGTGGAGCGTTGAGTAACGCTAAACTTTGAATGAAGTAAACTCTGGAAACGTTCTAAGGCGGTTCCTAGTGGCGCAGTTAACAATCATTGAAGCACGGTTGTTCAGAGGGTCAGTAGATTTATGAGGAAAAATTATTCCGTCAGATGTGTTTGGAGACAGGACATCTGAATAATAGTAATGACGGTATACTTATCAGCTCGTCTATGAGAAACACGCGGAGGAAAGCGTGACCAATATAACCTCTCCAAACTGTATACATAAGTGAACACCACAGTTGTCAATTGTACAACGGAACAACCATGTGAATGTAGCAACAAAACAGATAAAGTAAGAGAAAACTCCTGTGCAAGAAAAAATTTGAGATACGTGCTTCTGAGAAGATGGTTCTCGAAATCTATTAACTTCGATATAAATGCTCAGTAGTTACACCAATTTGCAATCTAAAAATCACTCACCGAGGTGATGGTTAAGGTCGTGTTAAAAAGAGGTGTTTGAATGAAAGAGAAAATGAGCTATGAAAGGATTTCACCAGTAGGAAAAACCTCTCGACTGGACTTCGTTATTCGCTCAAAGTTGAAAGAATTTTGCAGATCTCGCAAAGTGCTCAACCATTGCAGGATTTTGAGTGTCCGTACGTAATGGGATGTTTTCTCGTATGGGATATATCTGTAGAATCAAGAATGAGAAGCAAAATCACGCGATGAATGGAAGACGTTAATTGATCATGCGAGCTATGAAGAGCAGTGGAATGTGATTTTCTGGCAAAACCTTTTATATAATACATCAATAGCATTGTGTCAGTTAGTCAAATATATAAAACTTGCAAACATCTGTTGTTATATAACTCAAAGTGGGACCGATTACCAGCTTCTCCTAGTATATGGTTACTGTAGAATCCAGGTGTCGATCTCCTCCAAACGGCCAATGTAGAGAATGAGAAGAGTGTTCGATGATACCGAGCAGTTGCTAGGTGGTCTATCAAGGAGTGGGAAGAAAGACGAATTGTAACACGAGGCTTTTATTAAGTTATATGAGACGGACTGATTAGGTGCTTATTTAGACGGTTCTTCCACGCTTAGCTTTTGCATAGTGACCAACAGTCACATACACAAGCTGTCATTAAAAATACAGTAGGTATGGAGTAGGAGTATACCAGTGATTAGGTTATTATTAACGAGCATGTGTATATGGACAACCACACGTGTTGTCTATGGATATTTCTTCTTGTTTGCGGTCAAGTCTAAAGACATCTGTAAACAGGATCTATCTTGAAACTGATAGCTTTGATCAATTCGAGATGTGTGTGATGTATCAGGCAACAAACAGAGTATCTTCCAAGATGTCATTATGTCTGTTTTCGTATATATCGTCCTCGGATAGTTAGAGCTTGAAAATGGAAATAACGTTCGTTATTGCCAAGAAAGTCCCTGAGCTTTATTTGAACTGATGTACCTTCTCAGTGGCTCTCACTGCATGCGGGATTTTGTTTTAAATGTAGAAGTATTCCACCGGGAAAAATGTCAACTCACCTTTCCCGTGATCTAAAAGCTGCCAGAGTAGTTGCCTTGTTTCGCGAAGCTCATGGTGAATTTATTGCCACATACCAGATTATACATGAGTGCAAAACTCAGTTCTAGTCGCCATAGCCAATCAGGACCGAATGAAAGCGTCTGGCAGCGTTCTTCCTAGCTCAGGGAAGATGAATAGCCCAATAAAAGTTTCGTGAATGCACGTTGAAAGCTTTCCAGAGCTAGCTTATTAGACTTGAGCTGGTGGATATATATAAACGTGCAGTGCTCAAGCTACGGTCGTATGCATAGTTTATAAAGGTGTAATCATTTAGCAGGAAAGAAGAATGGGTGTTCAACGTAACCTATTTTCCGTATGGTTTTGTCTGCTGGGCAAGATATACTTTCTGCAAAATTGAACGAGTTTGATTAGCCTATACATGAGTCACGCTCTGAGTTGGTAGTTTATATGCGATGACGGTTCAGCTTTATAGAGCCCTCTGGTGCATAACATCTGTGCGCTATGATTGTGGATTTATTGGCTGAAAATGTCATCAGCCAGGTTTGATACCAGGTCTCTTATGACATGGATTGAGATTGCCAGGTGGGAAAGTGTAGACAAGTTTGACATTTTCGGCGAACAAGAACACTTTGTCACGCTTGATAACTTTTCATATAGCGTCTATATATATATACAAAGAAGAAGCAGTCCCTAAACACTTCCTTATATCACCCTACTGAGACTGATTTGAGCGTTGAACTATTTTCTCCTACTTTCACTGTCCTGTAAGGTATGGAGCAAACCAGATAAGCACTGATTCACGTACAACAAAAGATGTTAATTCGATCAAAGAAGCTTATGAGGCGCACGATCAAAAGGCTTTCAAGCGTCCACTAATACAATACTGACCGCATCTCCTGCGTCCGAAGATTTTGTCACATGATTAATAAATGTGTGTGCGGTCTCAACTTGAGTACTGCTCATTCATTTACTGCCATTTACGCAAGTCCGATAAGCCTGTGTTAAAAAACCCTCAGCGATCATTTACCAAAGGTTTATTAGGATATTCTTCTTCATTCACCTATAGACAACACTGTCGAAAACTTGATATAGATTCACTTTGGTTCAGTAAACTAAAGTTGTACACGAGAGTGCTTTATAAACCCACACATCAGGAGGCCATAACAACAGCGTTTGCAGTCCGATCAAAATACTGCTTTCCATATGGTTCAAGGAATAGGGGCCCACTTTGTCGAACCTGCTATCTCAAGAAAAGATACACGTAAAACTTGTGTTGCAAGCAATAATAACGATGGCTTATTTCTAAACGCGTCTGTGAGAAACACGCCCAGGAGAGCGTGATAAGTGCACACATTGTAAAACCATATACACAAGTGAACACTACAGCTCTTAATTGTACACTGAGTCAACCACGTGACTTAAAGTGGAAGACGGACATAATGGGAGAGGAGAACTCTTGGTTTGAAATACATGTTTCCGAGAAGATAGTTCTTGAAATATCTAAAATTCGATAGAAATGCTGAGTAGTTCAATCAACTTGCATCCCACGAGGTCGCACCAAAAAGAGGTAGTTGAATGAGGGAGAAAATGAACTGTTGAAGAATTTTGCGAACATTCTATGTAGATAGTCCCGGAAACGTACGTAGAAAAGTTTGTCAGGGTCGGGGGTGAGAGGAAAGCACATGCTTTTGCAGAGGAGTTGAACCACTCGACTGGGCATCGTCATGTGCTCAACATTGGAAGAATTTTGCAGACCTCGAGAAGTGCTCAACCACTGCGGGATTTTGAGTGTTTGTACGTGATGGAATGTTCTCACGTGTGAGATATATTTGTAGAATGAAGAATGTGAAGCAAAATTACGCGACGGATGGGAGGACGTAAATTGATAATGTGAGCTATGACGAGCAATGGAATATGTGATTTTCTGGCAGAACCTTCTATATAACATTGACAACTTTGTGTTAGTTTTCATATTCAGAATAAGATTCCTGATGGGATCAGAATTAGTGCCAACTTTCATCGATTTATGAACGGCATGGACGGCTATCTCGTGCTATCACACATAATGCCTACCTTTAAACTCCGTTTATCCTCTGACGATTATTTTGATTGTGATGCGGGAAACACTTAGCCGTCGGCTACATATAACGCATATACTCGTTCCTGCTGCTGGGCTCACGTTGAAAAGACTTGCTCGAAACGGTTTGTCATACCCTCGCCATCCGCTCACATATTCGTCTAGCGTCTGATCGACTGCATGCTCATGGAACCGCTGTAAAATCAACATCGTTTTATCCATGTGCGTTATTGTGTACGCATTACCCAGACTGTTGGAAAATGTGAACTCGGCGCCCATTAGTGGATCCAGCAGAATGAACTTATATCAGCTGTACTTGAGAAACGTACATAGAAAATAAACGGGTCTGTAATTCAAGTACATTTTTCCCACATTTATGTGTTCATTTGACATTTCTTATTTATCCTCGGATGTACCAGAAATATAAGGTACATTAGTCTCCAGACCGTGGTTGTTGGCAGCCCATAATGTCGGGTTATTGACGAACATCGAAAACCCTCCACATAAAGCTGCAAAAAGAAACACTTCTTCCGTGTACCTTTCACAATTACACTGAAACCCCAATTTATCCACTTTGTTCCTTCCCATGTCTGAAACACTTCTTGGTAACCACCTAGCAACTCTTGTGTGTTACGGAATGTGGACTTCAGTTTAAACGTCGGCCTTATAAAGCAAACTGACGTCAAAATCCATAAGCAGTTTTGATTACTGTGTGATGATCAGTCTTGCGTGTAGCATACCAACCGCCGAGATACGCCGGTATCCCGCGGGTTTTGGTGGGCAAAGAGGACAAAGTTAAAAACAAGTGCCTGATGAGATCATCACCCCGGAAGTAAGAGTCTAACAGTATTACTACGGAATCTGCATTATTTTTTCCAGTGGACTTAGTTCCATTTATTTAAACGGATTCGTAATTTCGGACATTTTTGATGGGCAGTCTGCTTCGCTTAGTGAGGTCGGTGTCGTGCAGTTTGGACGGTTTTGCTCTTGCTTGGAAGTGCGGAAGCGATTCGTCTGCATCGCACATTTCCAAGTGAGATGTACGGAGAGTGCTTTTAGCTGCTTTTTTCATTTTCGTTCTAATCAAAGCTCCCGTAAAATTGTGTTAATATGGTTCAAGCGGGATTTTAAAAAAGATCACGAGAGCACATTCAGGTTATCTTTCACGGACTAGCAAATGCCTGTAAGCTTAACTTAATGCTTAGAAATGCTGCAGCATTCTGACGCTTCACTTTTGCCGTATCTCGACTGCTCACGGAGATAGACGCTTCCTGACACATGGTTGCAACTTTTTCTGTCACCTAGTTTTCTTTACTGTTTCGTTATCTACTACGATTGTTGGTGAACCATATGGAAAAAATTGCGTTGACAGTGGAGCAGAGTTGACTGTTGCGAGGGTCATATTTAGTGACGGAAAATGTGGAGGTGCCCAACGGAATGATGTGAAAAGACAATATAGTTTCACTTATTGCGGGATCCGCGCCTACCGTTGATCGCCCGCCACTTGTCTGTGCACACCAGTGTCCCTCTCTCTCTCTCACCCCGGCCCCGAACGATCCAATCGTGCTGCCCACACAATCGCTTGGGTGACTGCTTGTCTTATCTATGTCTCACCATTATTATAATGTCATTCACTCGTGTTCGATAAAGCCACGTGCTATTAACATCACGTGTTCTCATTCTACTCTGGGCCGACTACGTGTCGGGGTTCGCGATTTTATGAGGTTCTTGAGTGTAACATTCGGCGAGCGGGAGGTGAACAGTTTATCTGAAAGCCGTGAATACTTCATCCACACCCCTAGATTACTTTTAGAAGGATGCTGCTTCAAAACCGGAGAACATAGCAGAACAGCTCTCCTTATACCAGCCGTCTTCGGCCCCAGGTAATGTACACACGGTTGGCGGCATCCGATTTGGATTAGCCTGTCACAATGACCGAAGCGAAAGGACGCCTGCGCTTAGCCATCACTGCAATTGGCTTGCGCTGCACCAGTTGCAGTTCCACCAACACACCACATATCCATTGTTATCCCGAAGGAATAAGACCGGGGTGTGTGCCAGTGGGGCCTTTGTGTCCAGCCGGCCGATGCTGGTTAGCCAGTTGATTGGCTAATAAGGAAGGGAAACTCTTATCTCTCGGAAACTAAACAGAGAGAGGCTGCAATTACGAGATCTACACTGAGAAGAAAGATTTTTGAAGTGTAATACAAGAAGCGTTGCAGTATAGGGGTGCAGGTTAGTGCAACCCAGAGAAGAAAAAAGGATGAAAAGCAAAGTTCTCATTGGACTATGAAAAGCCAGGCAGACAATCCATCATACAATGCACCAGCAAAGCCGGAGAAGAGAATGGGTAGAAGACCACAGACACTCAGGTTTCTGAAAAGAAGAGCGGATTAATTGTCAATGACCACGATGTTGGCCGATGCAGTCATTAACAGAAGTAGAATAGGTATACCGATTTGACCTACCTGAGCCTAGCGTACTCGCCGCCTCTTCGCCGACGGGGTACTATGAGTACGTTGGTGACCTACCAGCCCCAAACGGCCAGCGCATTCGCGGCCGCACACATCACAACGCCATATAGTCACGTCACCGCGACCTATGGCACCGATGGTTCCTTTGCGTACCGCACGCTTCCGCTCGCGACCACGCAATAGTTGCTCGTTGAACGCTCGGACGCCCGCCCGAACCGTATTCCTCCAGGCCGTCCGGTTCAACGCCAAATCTTCCCAACATCTAAAATCAATGTTACAACGTGAAAGACTTACCTGCACAACATCCTGGTACCTCCGCTTCTGGCCACCGGGATTTCGCTTACCTGACTTCACTTGTCCGTACAGTAACTGCTTCGGGATACGGTCATCGCCCATCCGACGGACGTGACCGAGCCAACGGAGCTGGTTCAGCATCAACATGGCTTCCATCCCGTCCATGTCCGCTCGCCGCATTACCTCAGTGTTCGGAATCATGTCCGACCACCGAATACCCAAGATGCGCCTCAGACACTGAACATGGAAACGGCTCAAATAGCTCACGTTCCGCTGATACAGTGTCCACGTCTCACTGCCGTACAGCAGGATAGACAGCACCATTGAGCGGTAGACACACAACTTCGTGGCCATCTTCAGGCTGTGATTCTTCCAGACACGCCTTTCAAGACGTCCGAAAGCAGCGCTAGCCTTTGCCACACGCGCTCTCAACTCGCGGTCCACGGACAGATCTGTCGACAAGTTGCTACCCAAGTAGCAAAAATCCCCGCAGCCATTCACAGTGTCTCCAGCGATGCGAATTTCGGGTGGAGGTACACAAGCAGCACCTCCACCAGGAGAAGGCTGAAAAAACGAATACGTCTTACCTGTGTTGATGTCCAACCCGAACTTCGATGCTGCCGAAGCGAATGCTGTAGCTAGACGTTGCAGTTCTTCTTCGCTGTGCGCTAGCAAGGCGCTGTCATCGGCGAACAGAAGCATCCGCATCCTTGAGGTCTGCAGCCGGGTTGAGGCGCCAAATCGTCGGATATTCAACAGACGCCCGTCCGTCCGGTACTCCACCTCGACACCATCCTCTCCAGAGTTCTGAAAAGCAACTGTTACCATCGCAGTCAAATATAAACTAAATAGGGCTGGGGCTAGAACACAACCCTGCTTCACGCCAGTGACGATGTCGAAATCATCAGAGGTCGATCCACACGATTGCACCTTCGCCTTCATGCCCGCATGCAACAATCTAACCATATTGACGAACTTACCTGGACATCCAAACTTACCAAGCACCGTCCACAGCGCCTCGCGGTTCACGGAATCGAACGCTTTGGTGAAGTCCACGAACAGGGCATACAAGGGCTGATTCCGTTCTCGGCACTTCTCCTGAAGCTGTCGAGCAGCAAACACCAGGTCGATTGTACTCCGACTCGACCGAAATCCACACTGCTCCTCGGGAACATTCATCTCCAGAACGGACGCATTCAGTCGGTTCAGGAGGATTCTGGCAAGCACCTTGCCTGCACAGCTCAAGAGGCTGATACCTCGGTAGCTGTCGGTGCATTGCTTGCTACCCTTCCCTTTGAACAAGGGTACGATGAGGGCATCCTTGAAGTCTTGCGGCATCACCTCGTGCTCCCAGATGGAGTGAACCAGTTGGAGCAGAGCGCGTTCCAACGCCGGACCGCCATTCTTCAGGATCTCACCTGGCAGCCCATCCTCGCCTGCAGCCTTCCCGTTGCGCAGTTGACCAATCGCCCTCTGCAACTCCAGCAAGTCGGGGGCGAGAGCAAGCGAAGATTTGACGTCCTGTTGCGGCAGACTGTTAACAGTCGCCCAATCAATTGTAGTAGGGCGGTTTAACAGGCTGCCGAAGTGTTTGCGCCATATTCCCATGATGTCTTCCGGCCGGCTGCAAAAATAGCCGGTGTCCACGTCTACCAGTGCTTTAGTAGACTGGATAGACGGACCGAAGATCGCCTTAAGCGAATCGTAAAACTCCTTGTGTTGCCGACGACCTGCGGAGCCCTGCATGCGCTCGCCCTCTTCCGTCCACCAGTTGTCCTTAATTCCGCAAACACGCTCAGCCAGTTGACGGCGGATATTCCGGAACGCATTCTTCTTCTCCCCATTGCCCGGGTCCATTGTGCATGTGGCGAACGTGGCATTCTTCTCTCGTACCGAGTTGAAGATAGCCATGTTATCGTCATCGAACCAATCCGGGTGTTTCTTGCGCTCCACACCGATCGTACCGGTGGCTGCTGCCATAATCTGCTTCTTCAGATGTTGCCACATACCCTCGGGGGCAGTGGATACAGAAGCATTGTGCAGGTGAGCGACGATTGCACGTTGACAGGCAGCCTTTGTCTTGAAGCTCTCCAACCTTCTGATATCCAGCTTCTGCCGTTGTCCAAGAGATCTACAATGACCGGACTTGCGTACATGGATAAATAATTTGGTCCTGACCAGCTTATGATCTGTGCTACATTCAGCGCCGCGCATCACGCTAGTGATGCGCACTTCACGAATATCGTAATGTACAACTGATTGCACGGCATACATCTCCGATCAAGTGCAATTAGAATCCCATTCTTACACTTACGTTTTATCTTTGTGGTGATAAACATGAAGCTGTCACGGATTGTCGTCACAAACAGTCGAATTGCCACAGTTGTGAGAAAATTGGCCACATTGCACGCGTTTGTCGTTCGAAACCAGCGGGTCTTCCGACTTCCGCTGTAAGACACGAGCTGCGCGATCGCTTGAAGATCGCGAAGAATCCATTTCCTACCTGATTTCACACACCTCGGCTATGTTTACTGCAGGAGTAGCCACTTATACAGTAGATTTGAACTTGGAAGGCCGCAACGTTTGCCTAGAGATCGACACAGGAGCTTCCGTAACACTTATTAACAGGCGCCTAATGCCAAACTCTTATCCGTTGACTCCAGGTGTTGCCACCGTGCAATCCTATGCAGAAGAAGCGATTGATGTCATGGGTACGTGCAATGTGGAGGTAAAGCACGGAATAAAACGCTTAATTCACCTGCATACATCGTGAATAACGAGGGCCCAAGTCTGCTGGGTCGACATTGGCTTAAACTCATGCCAGGTCTACTGCTATCCGTCAGACAAGTGGATAGTCACCACAGCCTTCCGGCACTATTGCAGTGTAGTGACCAGCGATCGTGTGGCTCCTCTAAGGATCCCGGCTGCAACCATATTTTATTGCTTGTCTGTTTTGTACGCATGATTCTGTGTACGCCTGCTATAGAAAGCCTGATATGAACTCAGTGCCACCTTCTTCAGCCGCGCAACTAACTGCACTCAGCGAATGTTTGCTCCTCTTCCAACAACCCATCTATTCCTCCATTATTCAAGGTCGTTTGACCTGGACATTTTCGAGCTTTGCTTAACGCACTCGAGATTTCCATGCACTCCTCCCTCGGCGCTTTTTGAGTGTCGCCGAGTGGGCTGTGGCCCGCTTCACGCTCCTCTTATTTCTTCCAATCGTTGCTGCCGTTGGTCCCAGATTAGGCTAGAACCTACTGCTTATTATATTTTTTAACATTGCTGGAAATATACGGTTTGTTTCCAAACNTTAGGCTAGAACCTACTGCTTATTATATTTTTTAACATTGCTGGAAATATACGGTTTGTTTCCAAACCCTGACGCATTCATTTAGTTCGACGTCTGATGGGACTACGTTTCAGGAAAGGTGTTTCACATTTTTAGTGGACGAGGGTCGAGCGCATACTCACTTGTCCACTACAGCAGAAATTTTCGTTTGTATTCGATGGAAACGAGCTAGGGAGGCTGAAGGGTTTTCGGACCACTATTGTAATGCAACAGGATACCCGCGCTAATTTTCATCAAGCTGATACACTGGCATTCTCCATCCGCCCAAACGTTGAGGCTGAACTCAAACGTTTGCAGAAACAGGGAATAATCACTCCTGCCCGACATTCAACGTAGAGTGCCCCTATTGTGCCAGTGCAGAAACCAGATGGTTCCGTTCGAATATTCGGAGATTGCAAATTGACAGTGAACCAGGTCACTACCGTGGAACATTACCCCATTCCAAAAATGGAGGCTCTATGTGTTACACCGTGCCGTGGTGAGAAGTTTTCGAAACTGGACCTGATTCATGCATAGTCACAAATCGAAATTGACCAAGGTTCAAGGAAATTTGAAACAATCACACACATGGCATTATTTCAGTATAATCGCTTGCCGTTCGGCATCCACTCTGTTCCGGCAATTTTCTAGCGCATTATTGACAAACTAATAAGAGCTATCCCCGGCGTGTGTGTTTACTTAGATGAAATTCTTGTTTCCGGACGTTCGGATAAGGAACATCTAGAGGCACTTGAGTTGGCATTACAGCGTTTACAGTAAAATGGCATAGAGTTTAAAAAAAGAAAAATGCGCCTTCCTAGCCGATGATGTTCAGTATCTCAATTTTCGGCTGCACAAGTATGGATTACATCCAATACCGAAAAAAATCAGACCGATTCTGGAGGCCTCAGCTGCCCGAAACGTGTGTGAGTTGCAATCCTTCATTGGTATGCCTAGTCACTACAGTCGTTTCACTCCAAAAGTATCAACTGTCCTGGCTACCTTATGAAATTTATTGAGAAAACAAGTTCGATGGCACTGAGCATCTAAGGAACAATTGATATTTGCACCATAAAGAAGGAGATAAGCCAGTCTTACTTATTTGTTCATTAAAACCCAGATAGGCCCATGAATATTTGTTGTGACGCCTCTCCATGGGGTGTTGGAGCTGTACTACGTCACAGGATGGATGATCCAACTGAGAAGCCAATCGCGTTTGCTTCTCGCAGTTTAGCCCCAAGTGAAAAGAATTACGCACAATTAGACAAAGTGGCTCTGGCTTCAATGTTTGCAGTGAGAAAGTTTCACCAGTATATTCGGGGAAGAAAGTTCGATGTATACATGGACCACAAGCGTCTGATGTCTCTCCTAGGAAAACGAAAGGAATCAGTCAGATGGCACTGCCGCGAATGCTACCTTGTTCACTTCTTCTGTCCGCTTATAATTACAAGATTTCCCGTGTTCCGGGTAAATCAAATCAAGTGACGGATGCTGTCAGTAGAATACTTTTGAGCGACACCCCGGAAGATTCGTGAAATCCCAGTGAACTAATTCACTTGATGTGGTGACTCAACAGACAGTTTGTATCCAGAGAAGAGATCAGTCGAGGAGCAGAGCAGGATTTCCTTCAGTTCAAAGTTAAACGATTTTTTCTCAGGGCTGGCCCACGAGTAGCGATGACCAACGCTGGTACATGAACTAGAAGCCTATGGGATCCAAGGAGAGGTTCTGCGCTGGATTACTTCCTTTCTTGGTAACAGGACTTTCAGAGTGATAACCGGTTCAGGCCTTTCGTCTCCATCCCCAGTCTCTGTGGGGGTCCTTCAAGGATCGGCACTTGGTTCACTGTTGTTTCTGATCTACATCAATGATCTCCCCCAGCTGATCTCTAGCAACACCCTCCATTATGCTGTTGATTTGAAAATCTGGAATGCCTGTGACCCCAATGTATTGCAGATTGACCTTGATCGTATTAAGTGCTGGTCAGATGAATGGAGTCTTTCTCTAAACGACAGCAAGTGTACGCACCTGTTACCCGGAGAAAGCTCCAAAACCTACTCGTGATACACGGTGCAAAAAATGTATTAGATATCACGAAAGTAGACCTCAAAAGAGACCTAGGGATTTGACTGTCGTCTGGTCTGGCCGTCAAAAGGGGTTTTATGTCTCTTGAGATGATAAAAAGAACCTTCCCCCGGCTAGACAAGCACACCTTTCACACGCTTCACAGGGTCCACGTAAGCCCACTGCTCGAGTGTGCCAATCAAGTTGTCTACACCGGTTTGAAGAAGGACTCGCCATTGAACGCGTCCAGTGAGTAGCCACAAAAGTGGTCACTGGCTTATGACATCTCTCCCGCGGGTCTCGCCCCGAAATTCTTCATCTTTATTCACCTGAGTTCCGAAGACTCTGCGTTGACGTAATTCTTACACACTTTCTCTTTAGTACAGGACATGCGCAACAATTCTTCGCCGTAGCAAGTGATAACAGTCGAAGAGGTCACAACAAGAATCTCTATAAGCCCTGACCTCGGAACTTCCTGAGACAACATTCCTACTGTTATACAGTTGTTAACTACTAGAACGACCTTCCACTATAGAGTGTTAGCTGCTGTCTTAAGGATCGTCTCAAAATGCTATTGGATTCTCACCTACTTAATAAACCGTTAGATTGGTAACATATTCTGTTCTGCTAGATTATTATTTAACTCTGTTCTTGGTACTCTCTAAAACCTCTAAAAGCGGTGCGCCACCCTGTTTCAATCACTGCCTTCCAGGTCAGCAGAAAACTGCCGAACATCGAAACGAACAAACCGACTAGATCCGGGCAGTTTGGGCCTCCAGCCTCGAACCCGTGTACGAATCGCTGGAAATCGCCAAAAAGCAACTTATTTTAGTCTCCATATGGAACTTAACCAGGAAAAGAGTTGCTTACTTTGGGGTTCGAAGAGTTTCGAAGGAGTTACACGACGGTCATCCAGGTTTCCGTCGTATCAAAGCCTTAGCTAGAAATTACGTATGGTGGCCGAACCTTGGCAGGGATGAAGAGGAATTGATTCGTAGCTGTGAAACACGACGAGCTACTCAAATAAATGCTCCTCCTGCTCCACTGAGTCCATGGAGGTGGTCGGGTAAACCTTGGGGGCGTGTTCACATAAGCTACTCTGGCCCAACGGAACAGATGTGTTCATTATTTATGGATGATTATTCGAGGTAGATTGAAGTGTATCCAGTAACAAGTGCTACATCAGAAATCACCACTTCGTGTTTACGAAATTACTTCAGCAGATTCGTTATTCTTAAGATTACCGTATATGACAATGGCACCAACGTCACCAGCAAGGAATTTCAGGATTCGACACGTGAGGACGGCATCTTATCATCTAGAGTCCAACGGGCTAGCGGAACGTGCAATGTAAACGGTCAAAAATGGACCAGAGAAACAGCTCCCGGGGCCAATGAAAACAAAACTGAAAAAATTCCTTTTTGGATATCGGAAGACCCCAACTATGACTACCGGGAGAGGTCCAGTCGAACTGATGTTTAACCGGAAGTTACGTACCCGTTTGAACTTACTTTTCCCAAATGCCCGTTCCAAAATTGGAGAGACGGGAAAAAGCGAAAATATTGTACGGCCGGAGATCACACGATGGCGATCTGAATGTGAATGACCCAGGGTGTGTAAAACTACCTCATGGAGAAGAATGGAAACTCAGACAGGTCAGAGGGGAAAGCAGCCGAACCCCTGAAGTCGCCAGACCAGGCAGCCGGATCGTCACAAGACATAAACACCATGTGTGTCCTCGCTCCCTATCCAACGCGCCAGAACAATCAACCGGGAACCGTTGAACGAACCACGACTCTCCTACGGAAGAGAACCTCTTACCAGAACAACAGCACGAAGAAAATTGTTGCCGAGCCTGCAGAACGCGCAAACCAGTTGAATATTTCCAAGCCGGTTAAAACAAGCCAAATCAAGGGATGGAGGAATGTAGCATTTGCGCCTGCCGTTGATCGCACGCCACCTGTCTATCTGTGCGCGCCAGTGTGTCCCTCTCTCTCTCACCATGGCCCCGAACGATCCAATCGTGCTGCCCACACAATCGGTTGGGTGACTGCTTGTCTTATCTGTGTCTCATCATTATTATAATGTCATTCACTCGTGTTCGATAAAGCCACGAGCTATTAACATCACGTGTTCTCATTCTACTCTGGGCCGACTACATGTCAGGACTCGCAGTTTAACGTGGTTTTAACTTGTCTCGCTTTTGTTTTGTGATGTCATCGTAAAACCGCATGAGTAGGATTTGGAAGCTTCGAAAGCGTTGGAAATGAGTAACGATTTTGAGTTCAATGAAATCATCGAATTTGAGAGAAACAATGAATCGTTACTCGCGAATTTTCTCCATTACTCGCCGTTGCCTGCTTGGATCCGGCGGGAGGACTTAGTCTCATTGGTCGTCGCCCGCCCACCGTTTGCTACACGGAGCCCGCACTACTTAGCTGCTTGGGCCGAAGTTAGGTGGCGGTTACTCGATTATCGCAAAATATCATGACAACTGGTTCACAGCGTCATGTGTCTTGTCAACAGGCGCGAAACTATTAATGTCGCACGAAGTTCACCAAAAAACTACTAACACGTGGTTCATCATAGTCAACGTGATCACTACACATTTTCTCATTTAACACATGCGTTCTATTTCTTAGTCCCATAAAAGTCCGTTGGTAGAAGATATCCTCTGCGACCAGTGGACGCACAAAATTCCGTCACAATCGAACGACTTGGAAGATTTCCAAATTTTCAACGGTTTCAGCAACCGAAGAAGCCTTGCGCTGGAGTCTGCCTAAGCATTCGAATGACTTTAGAAAGTTCCATCCCTCCTCGCCAAAGCGGACCTATTGTAACACTCTCCCCATGTTATTTGTACCATATTTCGCCGAAACTTCTTGAAGAAGGAGTGGGACGTAATCGTCGGAGCCACCTTGGACTACTTGGAACAGCGACCCATACACAACCTTGTAGAAGTTCAATTAATGTAGCATCACATTTTTTAGGCTGATCTATGGAACATTCTGCTGCGCGCGTCAAAGTTTTGCAAAGCACAATCATTTTCCCTTCGCTCACGCCCTTCTTATGTAGGAGATTTCACGCTTGTAGTACTAGTAAATTATTTGTTCCTTTGTATCGCCTGTAAGTATACGTGATGATCGCGCACATCCAGCTTGCTTCTCACATATGAGCTGAGGAATATACACTATAAGTATTATTATTAGTACTGAGGCGTAGTAATTGTGTGCTTCTCACCTCCGTGCTGCCACTGCCAGTACCATCTGGAGTTTCGGTCAACACTCGTTGTAACCGGATTTGGGTCTCCAGCGCAACTACTTTTGGATCTATATTGTTGTTGTTGCTCACTTTACCAGCATTGCTAGTGAGTTCCTCTGGTGTTTCCAACACCCAGTCAGAAGCTGGCAGATGCCATCACATATTTGATCATTGGTAACATTTGTACTTGTCAGCCTAAATTGTGCGCAAACGGCTGCTTCACCATCTTATCCGAGAACTTTTATATCGGTTTTTATAATCAGTCCGTGCAGTGAACGCCCTCGAAACTGTGGCATACAACACCACGTATCACAATAAAGCCAAGGGTCTACCTGTATGGGATGGGCCGCGCAGGTTGGCTCCCTGAAATACTTGAACCCTTTAGAGAGAGTATAAACACATGCTTGAATTCGAGATTGCCCACCCTTCCTATATTTCTTCAGTCTCACTTCTGCAACTAGTACGTGAAAGTCGGCAGACTGGCGTCGTTGCAGTCAATACCACGGCCTCCATAGGGTTATGGACCTTGACAACCATCTCATTTCGCATATGGAGAATCTCGCGACCTTTCTCACCGGTGGAGTCACATTCAGTAAAAGTGGCCTAATCCGCCCTTATAAACAAATTTCCGTGGTTGTGGAAGATGTACCCATGGGTAACTGTGAGTCTTGCAAGACTACTGCGATTGGTTCATTTGGTCATTACGAGACTTTCGAATATCGACTGGATTAACTACTGCTGCTCAGACGTTCCAATCATTCACGAACGAGGTCACCTGGGGTCCAGGCTTTATTTATTCTCACCTTGATGACATCACAGCTGACAGTTCTACCGAGAAACAGCACCTGTCGCACTTACACAACCTGTTTGATTAGCCAACCAGTGATGTTGTTGCGGTTAACCCGACAAAGTTAGAGCTGGTTAAGCCGACCATTGTGATTCTAGGTCATCCGATTTCAGTCAGTTGTATCACTGTCTTTATAGACAAAGGCCAGGCAGTCAAGGAATTTTCTGAACCTTCTTCTCTCAGGCAGCCTTGCTGAGATTTCGGCGCAGTGAGTTGTCATGAGATATCCGTTAAATTTTGAGCGCGTATCATACAGTGAGTGGCTGATCCCTTCCCTAAAGGCAGTCACAAACTGTACTCCATCGATGCTACGGCACGTCTTTTGAAGAATTTAAGCAAGTTATCCCCAAAATGGTCATACTGGTTCATTCTATCTCCAAAGTAGAGTTATCCGTTCTAACGGATGCTTCTAAATCAGCCGTTGTCAATGTATTACGATAGTTTCCTGACAATAAGTGAAAATTGCTATCAGTTTTCTTTATTGGGTTCAACATACAGAAACTCGTTACAGCACTTTTGGCAGAGAATTACCTACCGTTTACCGTACAGCAGGTCATTTTCAGTCCACTATTAAAGGCCGACAAGCCCACGTTCTACATGGGCTAAAATACATTGGCGTAGTTTTCGGACTTTTCATCCTACAGGTACTTTCTCAGCAAAACCAAACACTCTGACCATATCACCCAGTTTACGATAGATACAACGCATCTCCCGAATTTCCCAATCCCACCACAGACGCTTTCCACTATTACACAAGGTCGTTTTGATTTGATCGCCACGGCTGTTGCACAAATGGGCGATTCAGTAAGAGAGCAACTGGGTAAGCACAGCTCTCTCAAACCACAGCTTGCCCACTAACTGCCTCAGAGAGCACTACTGTGCGTGATGTTTTGCGAGGCATACCTAGGTGGTTAGTTTCGGTGTCTTTTAGTTGTGCAAGGTCCAACGTAGTGCACAGTCTGTTTCACCCCGACACAATGTTTCAGTTAAACTCGCTACCAAACGTTCCTTATGACCTGAAGTGAGCCAGGATGACCTTAGTTGAGCTGTTGGGAATGGCAGCCTTCCACGGTACGGTCCTAATGACACTTCCTATGCACCAGATGAATGTCTTCACCATTTGCACGCTTGTCTCGTCGAATCGTTGCCATCTTCTAACAGTCCAACTGTGCTTGGTGGCGGGATGCAAAGGCAATTTCGGTTGGATTTCCAAACCGGTGGCTTTTGTCGTTTTGGTATATTGGGTAGCCCACTTGGGCTACTTCAGATTATCACTACATATCGTGGTTTTTGGTTTGAGGGATCTTATGCAGATCTTCTGAATACTCTTGCACGGATACAGGTGTAAACCGTCTGTACTCCAGAATCTAATGGGATGGCAGAAAGTTTTTACCGTCAGTTGGAAACGGTTCTCAGTGAGCACTCGAACCCTTTATAGGAAGGGGGCTTGCCAGTTGCCAACGTTGTAAGGGGAACTGACAATTGCGCGTAGCAGAGTTGAGTAAAGGTTGTTGCGTCATTATTTTAATTCAAGCCAAACAAAGTATACAGTGCAGTCTGATGCAACAGTTGTGCCAGATTAACAGAATCATTTATAAAACCGTGAGAACGTTGTCCACCAACCGCAACCTAAATGAGAGTCCCGGTTATTGTGGTAATGATGTTACCTCTTCTTCAGACGCCCAAGAGTTGTTTTCTGCGTTGGGTCGATTCCCTATAATTCTTCAGTAACCGAATTCAGATCTGAAACAGACAGAAACAGAGTTTCACTATCACATCGTGTATCTTTAGTGCCAGGCAACACATACAGATTGATCAACAATTCTGTGGTGAATATAACCATCAACCAAATCGAGCATTGGACGCACACAAGCGATAGGGTTATCAAGTAATATTCGGCTGGGTGGGTTAAGTTTTCTTCTGTGACGAAAACAACTGCAGATGATTCCAGCTTGAGCATGTTGGTTCTTGAAACACGTTGTCTGGATAGTTTCGCTGGACTTTGTCCTGTTGTAGAATGAGCTGCATCTCTGTACTGTATCAGAAAATTATCAAAATAATAACAGTGATAATGATGATAATAATAAACAACAAAACAACGTGGTTGCATTCGAAGATTTCACTGAACCCTTGAAAGTATGCATGAAGCTCTCGGCTGGTCCATTTGATTGGGGATATTTTGGTGCAGTCAACGGATGCGAAAAACCCAACTTACTTGGCCAATCTTCCCCACTTCCTGTAGTGAACTGACTGCTGGTATCTTCCACGGCTACAAGTCTTCCGAAATGTAATAACGTACAATCAGGTTATGAGTTTCAATTCTGATCAACGCCAAAAGAATCTAGGTTCTACTAAGTCATAGTAATTGTTTAGAAATTGACCACAATAATCTGCATGTGAACGTTACCAAAGTGAACATTACACTCGCCATGGAACCCACTTGGACGGTTTAGAATGATGCAAGAATGCAAGAAATCCGAAAATACTTAGAAAAGTGTAAGAAGCAAAGTAATTCTATCCTTATAGCTTAAATAT
This sequence comes from Paragonimus westermani, assembly GCA_008508345.1. Classification (NCBI taxonomy): domain Eukaryota; kingdom Metazoa; phylum Platyhelminthes; class Trematoda; order Plagiorchiida; family Troglotrematidae; genus Paragonimus; species Paragonimus westermani. The sequence goes on along the minus strand of QNGE01001444.1, from coordinate 43,508 downwards.
CATTTAGAATAGCCGAAAGCTCCTTGCGATAATTGTGAATTTCCGAAAAACGCTGCTTCTTGGTTGCATTCTAACTCTTGCGTATTGCCAAAATTACTGAAAGCAAACAGTTTCTTTTATCAGGAATCCGGTTTACCCTACCTACTAGTAGGGGCTGGGCCTAAAGACAACCGAAATTCTCAGTCTATGCACAACAATTATATATAAAGAGATATATACTGTATTGTAAATGGAGCATAAGGAAGGCATAAAGATGCGGAATAAGGGTGTGTCAAGATTACAATGCCCATCCGTAAAAACATGACTGCTGAGGATTTGATCAGTGATTGTGTTGGCAAGCAAACTTTATTTGCTCGTGGTCAGTTATAACTGTACAATGCGGACCCAAGAGGTAATGCGAAGGAAGAGCAGCAACCCAACAGTCATCTAGTGCTTCTGTTTAAACCCGAGCTAAGTCAAGGTCTACTGGACTAATGAGTTTGGAAGTACGCAAAACGGGATATTTGCCTTGTTATGGTACAACATGTATGTCCGTAGGAAACGCATCCGTATTCACGGTAGATGAAAGCTTAGAGGGAAATTTTCACAGGACACCATTTGTGGCGAGCTTAGTAAGTGAGGTAACATAATCTCATGTGCATCAGTCCACATAACTTTGTTCAAGGATATAAGCAGGAAAGAGGTTTTTAATTTCTTCTAGCAGGGCTGGAAATAAAACGGGAGTAATATTTGGGCGAGGACGCAAGTCATCAGACAATGAAGATATTAAAGCAAGACAAGAGTAGTTCAGAATCAAGTTGAAACCTGATTCCACCAACGGACTGTCCCAGGGAGGAAAATCTTGTGGCATCCAAAAGACGTTTCGTCGGGTTAATGAAGACATTGTGAACAAAAGAGCTTTCAGTTACTCCTAGCGATCCATCCTCGTGAATATGCTTGGTGGAACCAAAAACAATAACGTCATGTTAGTGAACTGCATTGTCTTCAACATTGGTACGGATTTTATCACTTTTCGAAAAACCGGCGAATAACGCTTTACTCCAAGAGACAAAAAATTATACTTGTAAAGTCCAAATGGAGTGTTAAGTATATATAACATGCCTGAAGTACTGCCAGAAGAACTTTGCAATTGTGAATCTATGAGATCGATAATCGAAAATTGCTTTGACCCAACAAGTCGATTATGAATGTTGTCCGGTTCCTCTATCTTACAACTCCTATGTAGTAAGCACGTGTTTAAAGTAATTCGGTGTTCACTGCTCACACCCAGTGCTCGACCGTCATGCTTGAAAGGCAGTGCTGTCGAACGAGTTCATGTGGAGGATTCCACATAAGGCAGAATTCTCTTCAGAACTAACCCAAACAATGCACCACGAACAGTCTTGCGGGTACCAAGCGGAATTGCATGACGCTTCATGAAAATATGTGTGCCTGAAAGGTCAAGGCTAACTAGTTTAACTCGCACACTTCCGAAAGCCTTTGAACACTTCGAAATCAGTTAACGAGTTCTGGTCTCAACAGATAATGAAAAAGAAAGCCTCGAAGTTTCCATGCACGTGAGAAAAAGTAACGATAACAGTTAGACGTGTATAAATGTGCGACTACACATCTGTTAGTAGAAATTCGCAGCTGGCAAAAGTAAGTCAAGCATGTGTAATAATATCTTTGCTAGAAATATCGGTGGACTTCGAAGTGATAAATGATTTAAGTCTGTTCACAAAATCAGTTAAAATAAGAGGCTCAACATTTTTGGTGTCAGTAACAAAAGATTGTTCGGAACAACCGTTGATTGTAAATGCTTGTTATATGGCCCACAGAATCCATAAATTTGGTGAAAACGGCAGTAAGAACAATAGTTTGAGAGTTAGATGGAAGACCTTACTCTTCCATGGAAGTATGGTCTAAACACGTCTTTGAACTAACGTAGACAGCATTTGCAATAGTTGAAACTGAAAAACTGGTATGTAAGTAATGAATGTTCATGACCACGTGACCTGCAATTATTCCATTGTTGGACAGAGTTAGGGTTAAACTGACATGGTTCAAGTGATGTATTCCTTTCGCCAGTTATCCCTCAAAGTTTTGCTGCTGTTGATGTGCCTGCATTTCACTGTTGCGGCTGCTTCTCCGTTCACTGCGATTCTAGCATCTTGAAATAGTTCCCAGGTGAATCTACGAGACTGGAGGGACGTCCTGTTTACTAGTTATAACTTTTGGTAAAAACTATGGGTAGTGATTCCTGCAATGATCCCACACCTCAGCTGAATTTGTTGCTGATCACCGACAGCAGCTTGAGTCTGAAACGGAAACACAAATGCACTGGTATTCTGACTTCCTTTCCTCATCAAAGTGAGAAATTTTTCTCCCTCCATAGCTTCACGTTTTACTGGCTGAATATGCTTGAGCAGTAGCATATGGAAGTGAAAAAGGCGGATCGGAAAACGCTGGATTTTCATTCAAAACATGCTTTCTAGTAACTGCAAGGAAATGCACACGTTCCCCCCTCTTCTCCTATCTTCACACGTAGTGCACATAATTATGTAAAGCTCAACTAATTTACCGTACCCCGTGAATTTGATTGGATAATCGGAGTTTCCAAAAGGCAAAAGTGTATCATACGAAATTTACTGACCGCGATGCCAGATGCAGCAGTTTGGCACATGTAATAGTGACTGCAAATGTATTTAGCCCAAACCTAGGATTGGTTTACATGCGGCAGCAATAACACAGAAAGTCAATGAGCAATATTTTGATGACATGCAGCCAATCACAAACCCTCAGCGTACTGACTCTGATTCCACGCTTTTTTCCGCTTATTTTTCCGCCGATTGTGTTCATAGGGCATTGTGTACAACGTAAATATCCACACACTCGAACAAACATGATACACTGTTCATTTTTAAGTTACAAGCATTACGGTACACACTTCTGTCTTCTCAGTCTTGCCAATGTGCAGAGTGCTGCCCTGTTTGTCGATCGGTACTGCAGCTACTGGGGAACTTCTCAAACTCGGAGTGAAACCTAGTTGGAGTGTCGTCATACGCTCACCAAGCACAGTTATTCCAACAGTTTCCCTAGTACTGCTTGTCTTTTTCTAGCGGTATATCGTTCATAGCGTGTTTTACAATTGCATGTGTGTATTAAATTGAATTGTATGCGTTGATAACAAAAAGCTGGGTGTGTTTTGTAGTCGGGTTGAGGAATATGCACTAGTATCATTAAATTGATCACCATTTTGTAGTTTTAACAGTAAAAAGAGTTGTTGACGACATTTGTGGTAAACCGCCTCTGAGAGTTAGTTCACTATACAGACGAACTACCAGCAAAATTCGACCCAACCAAACGAACACACCATCAGATACTGCAACCACATTATCACATCAGTCAACAACATGGGAAGACAGATAAAAACCGGCGGCCAACAGCCATACGAATCAAAATTACATTAGACCAAGTCCAAACTAGTCATATTTTTTCGAAAAATTCCATCTTAATTAATTCCATATCTGGCACAACACCGCACATGCGAAGCCACCAACTACTGCTTTTGATGCTAGCAGCTGTTTGGTTGTATCACCATTAAAATTACCCTTATTTTAATAGCAATAAGAAGGAGGATTCTGTGGCTAAGCGTTTTTAGAATGAACTGGCAAGGTCTGCGCCTCTTTTCTTCTTCGAGTTCAGCTGTCATGACACTGGACGAGTGAAATATTCAGATCACTTGATCTTGGCGATAACAAGTCTGCTATGTTGAAATTTAAGATTACTGAATCCTCCTTTCAGAGAATCAGGGACGAACGGTTCGAAATTCCATCACTTACAGTACTAACAGTAGTAATAGTTGTTCGTTGAATTCTCCAACCTGTCTTATTTGCACACATTTGGAGCGATACATCCACAGGAAATCCTTGTGTTCCAGAATTCCTCAAAAGCCCGGTGTCTGAACACTCATTCACAGTCCCACCCAGCTAAGTGCGCCTCCGTCAAGCTCATGGACCCCCGTTTCGTATGGCCACTGCCGAACTATGACCTATGACCCTGGACTCAACAGCGTATAACTTTCCAGCAAAAACATAGTTCTCAAGTGCAACATCACAAGTCCAGATATGGAATGATTTTGCGCACAATCTAACTGCGGTGGATACGCTTATCTGAACTTTGAATTCCTAAGTGTGCAAACCACAGTTTGGCTACGTGGCTTTCGTGTAGTTGCTTCACGTTTCTTTTCAAGATTTGAGGACAATAAATTACCTGGTGAAATTACCGCACAGACAGTTGTTGACGATTTTTGGTATCGTGAATTTTTCAGTAACCAAGCCGAACAGATCACTGAGTTTTGCGGCTAAAGAACACCAGGTAAAAAGGAACTCAGACAAAGACCTCTGGTGAAGACTAACGCCTCCAAAGCTTCATTAGTTCATGGGATGTAGAAGATGGAATCATGTCCCCGGTTGATACCCGAGGGCAAGTTCGAGTCTTTTCATTCAAAAAACTTGTGTATCAACTCTTTTTGGTCCATAGTTCGTGTCCCAAAAGAGTCACCATAATCACTAGCTAGCAGCAATTGTCAAACCCCAGGTTTTGCCTCCGACAACTATTCCGCCGAGTGTTTACAGTCGCTGCGGCAGTTTATCCTAATCATCCTCGGATTTATCTGATAGTTTGACCTTCTGGATTGTAAGAGAGTGTAGTGGACAAGTGGGTGTGCGCTCGAACCCCGTACACTAACAGTTTGAAACATCTTTCCTGAATAGCAATCAAAACGTCGTCCTATCAGATATCGAACTAAAAGAACACGTCAAGGTTTGGAAACAAACCGTATATTTCCAGAAATGTCAGGAAATATGATAAGCAGTTAGTTGTAGCCTAATCTGGGACCAACGGCAGCAACCAAGGGAAGAAAGATGAGCGCGAAGTGGGCCACAGCCCACTCGGCAACACTCAAAAGCGCGCTGAGTTCATATCAGGCTTCCTATAGCAGGCGTACACAGAATCATGCGTACAGAACAGACAAGCAATAAAATATGGTTGCACCTGGGACCATTAGAGAAGCCACACGATCGCTGGTCACTACAGGAGGATGTAAACGGTTGGATTTTAAAACCAGGCCAAACATACTAGGCACGCATTCAACAGCTGCAATCATATCACTTAAATCACCCAATCAAATAGTATATCGCTCAACTGCGTTTCTGCAACTCGCCTGCCCATCGAACCACAGTCCATCAGTGACTTCCCAAATTGTCTGTCATATACATGACAAGGAAGCACCAGTTCTGACATGATCATTCTGGTCGGTTGGCAACGAATGAAAACCCTATTACAGAAATGGTGGGCGTTCTGAAACTTCGAATAATACGCCCTATCAAGAGGCTGTGGACCTCACCGTTATGCATGGTCTGGAAAAATTTGGGTTACTATTGACCTTGCTGTGACTACCAGGGTCGTAAAGAATTAATCGTTCTTGGCAAACACCAATTCCATGAGTGCACGATTTAACTGGTTGCTTAGGTGGAAGCATTATCCCCGGTAAGGTAGAATTAGCTCTCGCTTACCACCGGATTTCAAATCCACTGGTTCGAGCAACACAGGTGAAACTTTTCAGTGCTTCATACGCGCAAACACATGTGGTAACGAACTCGTCTGTTCCTATCTGGATGACGTCTTACTCAAAAGAGAATCATCTTAAGCCATTAGCGACCTAATGAAGAGACTGGTCCGACATAATCTTACAGTAAATCCTGTCAATTACAAACGAGATCAGACCCGATTTAGATTTACAGAACAGAAGATAACAGGAGCTGGAATCACTCAATTAACTGATGTTATGTCCATCTGCAAATAGGCTCAGCCAAATTTCGTCGAACAACTTCTTCCTTTTAGTGGTCTGCCAACTTAACATATACATTTTACACTGTTGCATGGACGTAATGCGGTCGGTAAACGCGAATCTTAGTTTAAGAAAGCCGCGTATATTGCGTTTGTCCATCTCATAGATGCCATCGCTTAGCTTTATCTACTTATTCTGACCAAAACTTTCCGCCCTCAATTGTAACCGCTGCAGTCGTCATGGCTGTCGGTGACATGCCACAAAAATCGTTATCAGTTGTCCGAAACGTTAATTGTTCCGATTCAGACGTATACGGCCAGATAAATACTGCTACCACACGCTTAGTAGAAGGTTGTGTGCAATACTTCTAAATTTTCCACTATTTCTACCGCGTGGTGGAAGATAAGATCATTACGATCTACACTGACTTTGAACAGTTCACACACCATTTAAGCATTCTACCTGACGACCATTCCCAAGGAAAGCGTAGGCATTTGAACCATATCTGCTGAATAAGATCCCTGTCAGTAGTTTTGTTGGGCGCCTGTGCAGCAACTAAGCCCTACTTGCAAAATTCCCCAGTCGGAATTCTTTAAGGTTCCACCAGCGTGCATTACAAGATATCAGTTTTTGCCCATCACAGAAGACCGTTGATACGATATTTTCTATGACAGGCAGCCTGCATCGCACGTGGATCACTTCAGGTAGCAGACAAGCGGGAGCACTGCCTTGAGGCTTCTGTTCATAAGAACATCCACGAATGTTTGTTCGCATACATGGTTCATGACTTCATCAACAACGACCTTACAAAGGTTAATCTAAAATGCTTCAATGGAAACACCGCTTCTGATTATCCAAGCTTCACATTATTCGGTAGACGGTTTACTTCGGCTATTTGAAGTTTCTCCACCTCGAGAGGGAATTCTCTGCACCCTGTGACCAGGACACTAAGTGCTTTCGAACAGCATTGCCCTAGTGCGCCTTGACCAGTACATGGCACCGTTTCGTCACTGATGCCTGCACCCATTCTAACATGTTTGAGCATGAAGTGTACTGATCAAAAAACCACTTAGAATGCTGGTTTATTTATATATGTCATTTTGTTTTAGCATCAGAGACAAATAAACGGCGAAACAACTTTGACAACTCGAAGGATCCCGGAGCATTTATAAAAATGCAGCAAACTGAAGACGTTTTGAGAAGGCAAAAACATCCGTTTTATGTTCTTCCCTGCAAACATGCAGGCGAGTAGCTAATTACCAGTGTATCTAAACACGTCTTTTTTCGCTCTACATGTTCCTCGTGCTCCTCTACATCCTAGCTTGATCAGGCTTCAAAACCCGAGCACCATCTCTGTACCTCGTGTGCCCTACGTCTAATGCTTGAACTTTTGGACGACTTCCTCAATCGCTTCGACACCGTACATGGGGACAGTCGAATAGGAGCTCACAAGAAACCAGTGATGTTTGGGCTGCTCCATCTGCGGTGTCTGGGATTTGCAGCACCGATCAAAATCTGATCGTACCTTAGCTGGTGCGGCGTGAAGTAGACCAGGCTAAGGGTGGCTAGTCACGGCTCGTCCTCATGTAGACTAAAGGTTTGTGTTAGCAACATTTTTCTGGGGATGGGCTGTGTAGTGACCTGAGGATAGCCCCAATGTGCTTGTTCTACGAAGTGTAAGAGACTTTCCTAAGTACTGGTTCACATTGTACATATGATCTTAAGTACTATTGTCTGTTGTCCACCCGATTTCGTTTATTTGATTGCACGTTTTCTGGCCTAGATGTGCCAGTTTGATCAGACAAAGTTTCGACTTGCTCGGGCGCTTAAAGACTTGACATTAATCCTCCCTCCTTATTCGTACGCACCGGTTACCTGAGGTGTACCACGGAATCTGTTGTAAATTTTGTAAAATATCGCCTACAGTAGAGAATTCATGAATTATTGAACAAAAATTATTCCCAACGTGTTTGTTCTTCAGAGACGAATGCTTTTCATTTCCAATCAGCGTCTTCAGTATGTGATGGATGGAACTTCACAACCACAGTCTAAATTTCAGTAAAACTTTTTCCGCAGTTTCCTTTCGCAAGACGTTCTGTTATGTTGGAAAGGCGAATATTAGAGGTGTTTAATGGAAGTTCGAGGAGTTGAACTATTTCAAACTGAACAGCACTCAAATTTGACCGATGAATTCTTATACGTCTGAGCTTTCCGGCTGACCCACTTCGAAAAGAAGCACAACACTCCAGCTTCACTCTTGTTAGAGACCATCAGCAGAGAATATAATCAGTCATACCGAAATTTGCATTGCTGTCCTCGTAATTGCAAGATCAGCGTGATAACTACAACGTCAATAACCTCAAAGTAGGAGTAGTGAGATGATCACATTAAAGCGTTTAAACATAGTCCTGCTTGAGGAGCGTTCAGCTTGCTTGTAAACAGTATAAACAGAATCGCTCCGTTCAATCCAATCGTCAACCCCGTTATCAGGACTTCTCATTTGGGTTGACGTTATCGTTTTCATCGAACCGATTGATCATGGTTTAACTGTCCAGTAAACCATGTTGAAACCGTGTACAGTCGGCTCAATGAAGAGAGTAACTTCAGCCTAACTGAGAAATCCTGACCACGGGGTCACTGATTGGATTAAACAGAGCGATTCTGTCTATTATTTTGTGGCACGGTTGATTATTATTTGCATACCAAAAAAGTCGAGACGTGTCGATTCAAGATGTTTTACATTATGACGGTGCACTGTTGTTCTCTGCTCCATACCTTCAAAAGTTGCAGGTCTTGAGATATCTTTTGGCTTCCCGAGTGAAGTTATGTGTGACAATCTTGCACATACATGTATCATCGGACATTCTTTGACAGCCAAAGAATTATATTTGGAACACGAGTCAATACCTAGCCAAGTTGGTAAAAATATTCCAAGTTCAAGTCAGTTAGTACTCTCGAGTTTATCTCTTGCAGCCAGTTGATCCCGCAGTTAAAATACTTTGTTGAGTGCTCTTTGCAATAGTACAGACCACAGCTTGATCAGGTGGTATTCTTAAAAGCGAACTCATTCATAACTTGTGTGCAGCGTGTATGGGATATCCTGTCGACTGCTTGCTTACTCTATGGTTGCATCACTCAGCGTTTGTGAGTTTGTGTTGCCTTATCTTTACCTTTTGTGCTGAATGGTGATGAGTACTTTTCCCTCAAAGCTCACGGTTTCGCAATGCTTCCACAGTGTCCATACAACATTAGGTAGGGTTCTGTTAGGATAGTTTCTACAAAAAATTGGTAGAGCTGAAAATATAACTATATCAAACTAATAGGAAGTTTAACGCAATCGCTCGCAATAAGGTAGAATAGAAAACGCACATAAACTTAGGTACACCGCAACCCATGCGTTCATCCTGTGTGTCCGTTGAAAGCACTCATACCCAGTTGAAGCGCGTGGTTCGCCTTAGACATGGACCAGTAGAGAAAACCTCTCATGCTGAAGGCAGAGAGAAGTAAAATGATTTACGTTTGGGCTCGATTTCACTTCACGGGTATGCAACGTGTTATGGTTGGCAGGAGGCGGACTTTAATATATGTAAAATGTAACTTAGTGCATTTTCTTAGTTTACTTGCCCCAAGTTTTGTAAAACATCCACTGAGAAAACTAGTTGGCATAAAGTGACCAATCCTAACTCCGTTTTCACCAGCACTGCGCTCCTTATTATTATGACATGTAGATATACTCCGTTGAAAATAAAACTTCTTTTCCATAATCTATAGCAGGCGAGAAAATGTCAATTGTGAACTACGATGGAAAATGATGAGAAGGTTTCTGCTCACAAATATAGTATGCTTTAGTACGATACATTCAATCAAGACGGCGATGAAGACTCATTTGTCTCTTTTTCCTTGACCGCTGTTCCCGGAATTTGTCCGTTTGTGTGCGTCTCTTCGTCGTTGGATGTGACTGTATTGAAATCAAAAGAGGTAACTGTTATTTGAGAAACTTAAGCAGGCCGAACGGGATGCCCATACGACGAAATCAAACTTCTTATGTGATGATAATCAATTGCAGGACCGTTGATATTTACAATTTTATGTGTGCATGTGTTACACAACCTTAACTATGTACCATAGACAGTGGTTGGCAGTTTTGCCTTTAGTGCAAGTCGTTTAACCACAGAAGTTATGAACTACTTATGTTAGGGAAATTACAACAAAGCGGTAACAATATATAAATCTTTACTGATAAGTAAATGGAAAGTTTTACCAATATGAATTTACCACCACTCACACTTGGTCGTTGCCATTTCATTCAATTAGATATTTCAGCCAAACTCTTTCGAAAAAAGGCAATGAACTAGAGTTTTTTTTTCTGGAAGCTAATCATTACCGTATCTTCCTATCACCGCCTGAATTGGAACACCTACCGAGCTTACATGACGCAACCGTATTAACTTCTGCCTCACTGTTCTAATCAGGCACAATTGGTGTATTTTATAAAAATGTTCAGCCATCGTCCTATTAGCTGGACTACCCGATTGTCTTGAGAAATTAAATCGTGATTGTCCTGTTAGCTCCACGTTGTGAATTCACGAGTTGAATTCAGGAACTTAATAGACCAGAAGTAAGAAACATAGAGGTTTAAATTAATGACATTTTTGCGAATACTTCACGGTGAAAAGTCGGAAAATAACCTCAAGCAAAATTTTAACCGCCGTCTGTATATGGTCATCCTGCGGGTTCTTACTCTTGAAGAAGCATGCTGACTCATTTCCTCCCATGATTACTTATGTAATTTTCAACTGCTTTACTTTTCTGAGGAGTGTCTTCTTAGAAAAAGAACGTCATTCTTAGCCACGAGTGTCGATTGTACACAAGTAAACACAAATCATACGCAGACGGACACGCCTGAAATGCTCCTGATGGATATTTGTGCAACAACCCTGATCCACATTACAAAACAACACAATGACGCTAAGATAAGAAGCGCATGAGCCACGCGTAGAACACGTATTTACTTATTAATCAGACCAATCAAATTAATTACGGCAGCACTGTTGTATTAGGTTGCTGAAGTATCTATCCTTATGCCGATGGAAGAAATGCAAACTGTACTCGGTGTTTTCAGTGCACATACTCAAACAGAAGACGAATTTTATGTTGGTTTAGTACCCTAAAAACGTGCAGTAGATTTATATGCTTCATTGTAAACCCAGACAATTGTTCGTATAATTTTATAGCCTATGCAAAATTGTGGCTGTGATACGTTTTTTGCTGAGACTAATACATGCATATCTTATTTTGAATAAATGTGCTTCATAGATGTTTTGTCGTTTAGACTATATTTTTTAATCATCAAGTTGTATTAAATTAATTGGAAGTTTAGGATTCTAAAGTGTATTTCAGTCCAAAATATCTGTTCCCGTTGCTGGTAGACGTACACGGATACTGCTAATTATGCACCGGGCATTTGGGCGTCCTGAGTTTGCTTAACACTTGTTTAGAGTACTGGTGGTAGGTGCATCATAGTAATACCACCATACCCGAGTATTTGGTCAATTCCATCGTGCAGTAAATTATAAGGGAGGTTTCACTGAAGCTAAGTTCAACAAGTTTTAAATTTCCTGTGTGGCAGCTAGCGTGAAGGCTGGTGAAAGGTAGGTTTGTATACAGACGTATGTTTGTGATTGTTTACGTTCACTTTGATAAAATTAGAGAAAGGGTGGTATAATTTGCCGGATATATCGACTAGACCAACCACAGAGGGGTTATCTGAATATTCAAATTCTCGGGTGTTTCCTACGCTAGTCACGTTAGTTGGCTGAGTCAACGAGGTCGCTCATTTATTCGATGGGTTTGAGATCAGGTAGTCGTAGCTCCTAGTAAGCAACTTCTGATCACATAATCTTGGGTCAGGTGGATTTCTTACATCTTCCACAGACGACCTTCAGTGGGTTAACTGATCCTTGGTATTCCACTTGAAAACTTAATAAACGTCCGTTTAATATGAACTTTCAAATGAGTGAGGATAGTGCTAATGTTCGGTCAAATTTTATCTTGAGGCTAGATTATCTTCCCTTTTCAATTTAAAGGTACGAAGCCGCATAAGTTTAAGAATCGATCTGCCCGCATGTTTTTTTGAAAGTGTATATTGGGATGCAGCTAATTCACATGTTGGAGAACACCTAAAAAATACAACTAACTTTCCAAATCCCTGAAACCAATATTTGGATAATGAGGAGCTTAGCCTTCAGTCAACGATAGCGACTAAATTATCCAGCAGTTAACTGAAGCGCAGTTAACACCCAATCGGCGTCCACAAACACAAAATTGAGATGATGTGAATTCTGACCAACACCAAGTTTCGCATGTGACCGTTTTTAGTTTTATTTTCTATCACATCTGTAAAAACTTGATGAAATTTAGCCAAAAACATGGTTTTGGTTTTTCTCTATCTTACTGTGAAACGCCCTACCGACCCGTCACGTCCTCATTCATCAGTGTTAACAGTAGTAGTAGTCACAAAGGTCCAAAGTTCCATGTTATCTCAAACATTTGTTAGGGTTTTGAATTTTCCTCTTTCTAATGAACACTCGTATGAGTTGTTCAAACTTAACTGTTTCGTGTTCCTTTTGCTACCGTATTCCCATTGTGTATTTAGCACAAACTTGCGCGGGTCTATCTCAAACTATAGTGAATTTAAATGTTAACACCTAGTATATGACAAGCAGCTGAAAGTGAGGGTGATACTCAACTGGGACGGAAAAATCAGGCATCAATCTCTGATTTCACAGCAGCATCTCGTAACAAGTACTATTTATTAATTGTGAGTGTATAAGATGATGCAGCATAAATAGAGACCCATCAGCTGAGACAACCTTCCAGAATACAAGGCTTTTAACAAGGATGCGCAAACGTCACTACGGCTCTATGGCAGTGAAAGAATCCATCTTTATAAGGACACCTCGTATTTTTTCTGCATGCAAAAGGTAGCCCCAACCGCGAGATTGGCTCACCTTACTCCAGTGTTTGTTGACAACACGTTCTTGAGCCTCAAAGCTCCATAGAGCGGAAGTCACGCTGTAGTGGATTAGACGAACAGACGTAATTGGAAACGACAGGAATGTCGAAGAACACAGTGTTAGTTGGCTAAGAATGTGACGGCAATGCCCCACTAAACTGTTGTTGTGCTTCAGACAATAATGCATTTTCCAAAACGTTGAGTGTGTTACCGATCTGTTCCAGAAAGCTAACCCTAAGCTGTTCTAAAACGCTAGTGTCACCAATATCGTGATGATCTTTGTTCTCTAGATTTGCAATTTCGGTATTATTTCTCTCATATAGTTGGGAGTAATTTGACATTCCAGTGGGAAACAAGTAGAGAAAGCAGAATCACTTGAGAGGCACTTCAGCTGAAATCATAATCATGGTCACTACAGCGATTCGCACCGAAATTGACGGTTAGCGGAGACAATTAATGAACCCACAGCTTCTTTCTTGAGTGAAATAAGTAAAATTCCATTGAGTCCAAAAGCTGAAGAAATGCGAGTGATTTTTCATTCAGATTCAATGGAAATGCTTTTGCACATCACAGAAGCCCAGACTAAATAAATTGACTTTGTAAGAAAACAACAAACTAAAAGAGGTCTGCACCAGATTATTTCAACCAAATGGAAGTAAGTCCTGAGGATTGATTTCTGAAGGTTACATACATCTGTAAGTTTCATCTAGATTTCTGTTCCAAACAGACAGCCTAGTGAAGGTGAACTTCCTAGTTGCATGTTATCCCTATCATTCTGGGGGTAAATTTTGAAATACCGTATCCCCTCAGCTTGGTTGCACACAGCTAGGGTGAACGTTCCAAATGGGGCTTGACCATTCCTCGCAAAATAACTCCTTTTCGTTGTCTGGCAGGCTTCCAGTGAGGCTGGCGTTGTATTTAATCTGCTGTTCAGTGCACCAGTTTAAATTGGGGAACAGTGGTCCCAATTCTAACTGCTACTGTGATTAACTGCAATGTCGCGTTGTCCACTTCTCGACATTCCTACGTATCTGTTACCTAGCTAAGCTCAAACACACATTTGTAACGTTCTTTAAATCACGCAGTAGTTCTTTTCATTAATGCTGCTACCCTAACTCATTCAGTTGTCCAGTCTCGTGAACATGGGTGGACATGGATCTTGTGTAAAATTGGCACGGTTACTGTCATACACCAAAGTACCTTAAAGTCCATTTATTATTCCGTAACTTTTGGATGAGGTTGATTATATCTGTGGCAACATCCGCCACAAACTACTTGTGTAACTTTGTGCTATATACAATCTCAGTATAAGATGCTACGTATACGCACACGTTTTGTTACGAAATCAGAATTTTAAATTTTGTACAAACATTTTAACACTAACCCGCTAATGACCTCAATTAACGTGATGCGCATAACATTTTAGGAAAGGTCCCGTAATTTGTGGCAGTTCTACGGCGGCCAATTAATAGTGTAAGAATGCAGTACGTTTCTCCATGTAGAAAATTTTATCAAGTGGACGTAAGCGACAAAAGCCGACCTCCGATATACGTAACTGGTTGTGATGAATAAACTTTGGTTTTGTTGGCACAAGAACGGACGAGATTTATTTTGGCTGCAGCAATTTTTTATGGTTTATTTTCAAGTTGACCATCACTCACATTTGATCGCAGCGTTCGCATTCAGATAGACTTTCCAGCCAGCCTCTTTCGAAAAGAAGCACTAGACTCGAGTTTCGCTCTTATTAGAGCTCGTCAGTAGTTCATATCCTTGCCACGACCGGGATTTAAACTCCGGCCATTCCAATCATGAGGCAACCGTGTTAACCACTGCACCATTCACCTCACATTAGGCAGGACCAAATTATCAAATCTGAACGCTTAACCACTCTCGCTTGTGTCTGTTTAGGTAACTGTCAAGAAGTTTCACATGCTCGGAAAGCCAGTCATTCAAGTTCGGCTGAGCTACTGGGTTTAACCCATGATCGGAAGAAAGTATTATGATAGTTATGATGCATCAATTTACCTTCAATAAGAAAGGAGGTGAGTGGCAAGATAAATGAAGTGCCGACGCCGGATGGCTAACGACATCTTGACTACGCGTTGTGTGCAGATTGCCTTTGTGGCCCTACTCGACAGACCCAAATCAATTTGGTATTATGTGATATTGGTTTGGTCACTAAATCAGGCAAAACCACGGCGTTATATGTCTAACTTGTGACAGCATATGACGGTGTGCAGTTCACATGTAACAATCAACTTTACGACTAGTAGAGTGAAACCACTGATCATAGATCTGAGTGAACACACAAATTGCTGAAATCTTCCCTTTTGAGAACGGCAAGCTTATTTTACAGCAATTTCGAAGTGCGAAAGTATTTAGGTAAACTTTTCGTAGGAAAGGAATCTAGTTAATGCAAGTCATATTCTATCATATGTGGGCCATCAAAAATGTGTAGAACAATAGGTTTGCTATCATAATATCAGTAGAGCACGACCTACAGTTGATCCCAACTCTTTCATTTATACGGAGATTTCGGTTAGTCAAGATCCAAATGAGACTTTGAATCCATGTTTCTTTCCATTCAGTACCAGTTGGTAGTGCATATAGTTTACGACGCTTTATATTCTCACCAGTTAAATGTGTTGATCACTGCCTATTGGTATGACCGAATAAGCATGTGTGAGCACTCATTTAAATGCCTTTGCTGGTTGACGCTCAATTTGTGCAATAACTTCCAGAAAAGAAATAGTCCCTGTCCACATCATTTCTACGAACGGTCCGACAATCAAGTTTTTTCAATATAGCTGAAATTACAGAATACACTCAAAATGCTGAATAACGAAATTGCTATCACCTGTCAGTGACATTCAACATATGTTCAGTAAGACCTTGACTGCTCATCGGTAAATACCAAATCAATCAGAATGTTGTGTAACTCTTTTCAAATAAACTCAGGATTACCTGGTTTCCTTGAGTCAAAGCAAGTTTTCCCTTTACACTTGGCAAAACATGCCACTTTGTTCAAATAAAGCAATAGCAGAATTAGAAGTAGAAACATAAATCCGACAATTCCAAGATAAATATACAATCCGCACATGTTTTCTTGGGCGTACATTGTTTCAAGCAGTAATTTTCCGGAGTATTATCAAAACGCACAAAGCGCTTTGTTTAACGCAACTTCAATTTTGCATGCCCTAATTTATTGCTGTCGCAACCAACCTACATCTGTAAATCAAGCAAAAATCGAAGAAATTGTTTGAAGGCCCGTATGTTTGATTGACGATATACGTGGTATAATGGTTTGCGTCTATAATTATTCATACAGCGCTAACTGGAAAGGTAATTATTTCACAAAAGCCATCAGCATATGATGATTACCCACCGAAGATTCACTACGGACCTTTTGTTTGTGTATATACAAAACGTACTAAGAGTTACTGCTCCCCAGCTCAATCGGCTGGTGATCTAGGTAAGCTGGAGTGCCTTTGATAGTTTTAGCAAAGGTAGAGGTTTATCTGACGTGATCACCACCATTGTCCGTTCACCGATACTTGGTTTAAAGCTGACCACTTGTGTGTCCAATTCCCAAATTTTCATGAAAAATCAGTATTTAGAAATGAATAAAGTCTTTGGGCGATGTTCGTCCGACTGGGAGAATGAGCAGCAGTTGATTCCTTTTTCACCAAGAGCTTAGTACTTATTAACAGTGAGGTAAATACAATAAGTTGGAGAAGAGCCAGCTGACAAAGTCTGAGCTTCAGACAGATTCAAATCAGCGGAGGCAACTGAAGAGCTTGTTTGACAGCCATCCATTAGATCATTCAGTGTATTGCACGGAACACAGTAGGATGTGTGGACAAGTGAATTTGAGTGTGAAATTTCTAAATCCCACGGTGGGTTTGTATCTGAGCCAATAGTGGACTTGCTGCGACTTGACATTCTGTTTGTTAACAGTTCACTTGTGCAAGTGAACGCTTTTGTTTTTCAGCTGTAATTGATTTTTCAATATGCAAGTATCTGCTCTGCACGCCTTCGCAGTTGAAAGATGACTACTGGTTACACAAAACCCATTATTCTCAGACAGTTATACACTCAACGGTTTGTATGTCTGGTTATTTTTTCTTATAGTTGACAGGCAAAAGGGAAGGCAATTTTGTTCCAGCGTACACTGTGTGTGTGTCACTTTCGGCGTTCATTACATCTATAACTTCATAAACTATTGGAGAAGGGGAGCGTTAGAGTGCCCATATGTTTGGGTTCTTGCTGTTTGCAGTATTAGATTAGATGGATGTTTATCACATATAAAGCAAACCGTTGTATGGAGTGGAAATCTAATGGGAAGAGGACAGTGGTTTGCCATATAAAGGAAGGAGTTTACACGAAAGCAAACCACGAAGAATAAAAGAACATAACCAACCCATAAGCAACATATAATCACACTAATGTTACCGTTACTTCAGTTCCCTTCTGGATTACCATGCATTTGGCTCACAGGAAGAACTTAAACATGCTATCACTCGGTTTCTTCCCGAACTATCGACCTGCTTGTTCTCAAACTTTAGAATCGCACATCTTTATGTTAGTGGCTACAACGTAGTGAATGCTTACTGCGGTTTCTACAGAGTTTAAGAGAGAAGTCGTGGACGGTTCGTCTAGGTTTCTGGAAAGTCTGATTATCGAAGAAAAACTGTATTATCCACTGGAATAAAAGAAAACAGAAAAACGGTCAGCAACAAAACATGGCTTACTTGATAAGTCGATTAGTTGCAAGAAGAGCAGGTACGCTTCCCGGTATTAACTTTCTTCTTGTTCTTTAGACGATGAAACGGCTAAACAAAAAATCTGTGAAACGGATTAGATTCACATCGTCTCTATAGACGTACAATAATAATGACTGTGCAGAAAGCAGCTAGTAGTTGGCGTACGTAGATAAGGTGATCGTGAGATGTGGGGTCCGGAAATAAAAATACACCGAACAGTAGCTACGTGTTTTAAATATCGGAGACGCCAACAGCGCATCAGAGCATTTACATTCGTGTGCATGAACGCAGATGCACTGCATACTGATTGTCGCACTGGTAACACGGCGTAGATGACACGGTGGACAATTAGCAAAGAGAGCAGACACGGCAGTGGTCGGCCAGGCATCTTATGCTGCATAGGACAGTGACAAAGCAGTTTCACCAGTCGATTGGCTGATATCGGCGCAATACTATGAAAAAAACCCTGAATTTGCAGTTACATCAAACCACAAAAGTAGGACAAATACAGTGTGAAGGGGTCAAACCGCATAAAGAATGTCACAAACATCAGGGTAAAAATAGACCGTAAACGCAGTTGCATAATGAGACAAAAACTCACAAAGAACTTATCGGAGCTCCAATGGTGAGAGCTTAATGATACGAAACGATTCTCCAAGGAAATCCACGTGGTCAGCATGTGCATACGCAACAGTCGTCTCATTACAATGTGAGCAGCAAACGACACCGATGTTGACCACTTATTCCCGGACAGTCAGCTATGGGTCGGTATTATTCTGACGGCTATATATCTTCTCATAGCATTGGATCAGGTCTGTTTCAACCACAACACGGAAGTTAGGTATGGGATGTTAACACAATCCGTCAGGTGACAAACACATTGCACTCAGAGGTTTATCATTCACAGTTTTGACTACGTCGAGATGCACTTTTCAACAAGTGTGTAGCGTTCCAAATGATGATGTATCCGGGAGTTTACAGCGACCCGCTCCGACCAAAGAACTACAGAAGTTGTGCAGCCTTCATGAACTAAAGGAATGTAAGTGTTAATATGTCAATGCAGACGCCAAACGTAGAATCAGATGTCGCATTACACATCCGGCCATATTCATCGGAACAAGGTGAACGTCATTTCATGCCACCAGGGCTTCCGGATCGTAGCCAGAAACTCACTTTATTGTATACGGCATAGATCCAGTGAGTTGGTTGGTCTTTCATCTGTTTAGTTTAACATGGAAACACGTTGTATAAATGTCTCATTCAAACAGAGACTTACGTGAATTGGCGCACCTGCAACCACTAGCACAACAGTGCCCACTATCCAATTCGAACTAGATAGGATTGTCGTAACAACTAAGTGTTCCTTAAAATGGTAGCTTCGGAGGCACTGTCACCTAGCCTCATCTCTGACAGAAGTTGGTGAAACGGGATCTGTTAATGCGGCTCTGATAAATCTCATCCCAAATAAACTTCGCACCATCATGAGCGCGTCAAATGGTCGCGTAATCAGCAACTTACCGTTTGTTTTTAAACCCGGTGTACGGTTTTATGAATGTTTCTAAATGTTCCTAAATGACAATAGGTTACAACTTTCGTCAGGCTTCACAAATCTGCCAGAATTTCGAGGCTGTTTTATATTTGTTTATAGTTTTTTGTTGGAAATAAGGGATGGGTTCACTGTCATAAAATGCACTAGGTCTGGAGGCGGGATAATTGAGACTTTTGACCCTCGAGTAACCCCAAACACATAATCAAAGTATTTCGTCTTTGATGACAGTCGATGAAAATTCGGCGCACCCAAACTCAAACTCAATCTACACGTATTCACATTAGTGGTAACCCAATTTTGTCCGCTAACCAGCGGTATCTATTTGTAGTGATCACGTGACTACCATTTGGAAAACCGATGAGTTATGCTGTGTACAATATCACTGAAGCAGTACTTATTATTTCCACTTGGCTCGAACAGGTTTGTTTTAGTGTTAATCTTAATTGCTGTGCGACCTTTCTGTTAATTCGCTGTGTTTGTAAAAATCGGTTCTGAAAACTGACCGCCCTGAAATCACGAAATGCGTAGACATGCACGGTTCCTTGCACATGAAATTTGTACTTATTCATAAAACGTCCGAAGTATGTATCTCAAAATTAGTTAACTCCAGCTGATGAGAAGATGACGTAATGTTTTGATGAAACTACTCTAGCAGAGGTGTTCCAAAGGGTCGACCAGCCGATTTCTATTGTACAACGAGTCAACCTTTGAAATATAGACTTAAACCATTGCAGTCCTCATCTGAATAGCATCCCTTTGATGAAGAAAGCTGACTGTCTACTTGGGCCACCCACCCGAATTACCAGAACATTTCAGTGGATTATTGACCAACACTTTGGCGCATCAATATCTTGAGTTAAACACTCAGTGTCGCCAACCCAATTTAATGAGCGTATTCGTTTTATGATGAGTATGTAACTGGGGGGTTTTGAAAAAAGTTCCATTGGATACCGTGACTAGGAGGATTTCACACACCGAGCTGTTTCTCAACATTTTATGGACAAGTCAAATGCGGTCTGGTTTTCCAAAATTGGACTCTGTACAAAAACGATCAATTTTGATGTGTCTAACAGAAGACGCAACATCATATGTACTCAATAACATGCGAAAGCAATCCTTTGAGGTCCGAGTGGGTTCAGTTTGAAACATTAAACCCTACTCAGTCACAAACGCTTGCTCACCTGATGAGACACGTCGTAGGTTTGCGACTTATCTTGAGGAAGCTAGGGTTTTTTGTTTAGTCCAGTTGACCGGTGGAGAATTTTCAGTGGAATAAGGCTGCTTTCTGCTTTTTAGTTGATGATTCGCTTATGTTTGCTAAGTGTATGCTTGTAAGACGCCTGGAAGGGTGAGTTTGGGTTCTGTTGTAATCGCAAGTTATGTAATGTGTTAAGTTTGCAGTCTCATAATTGGCGGTCTAGCAAAGTTCATCTTACAAGCAATTGGGATCCACGTATTCATGGCTCTCTTCTTCCTTCGTACAACCGTTGGCTTTTAACTTGACTCGGAAACTTTAATAGATGCAAAAATGTTTCATATTTATTGTTAACATCCGACTGTTGGTCTTTAAGGAAACTGCAGTGTATAAACCGGGCAGACTTCCACTTATGATCATGTATGGTTGGGACATCTTTGACGGTTCTGAAATCTACTGAAATCGTACTATCACATTCGAAATGTTCGGGTTATAATTAACAGAACCTTCAACTACTAGCGACCGTGTTAATTTCTGTGACCACCTAACGCATAAAGGTGTTGACAACTCTTGACAGTAATGATAATAGAAATATTATAGTTAATCTAGTTCTGAATTGATTAGTAGACTACAAAATGCGTGTCGCAAATACACGCGGATCCAGTAGAATTCGAGTTTGAAAATAATATACTTGTCCACCGAGGATATTGGAGAAACATTCATGTGAATAACGCGAAAACCTAGTGGACGAAGATAAACATGTGTAGCAAATTAGCTACACTAACTGAGAGCGGTAAAATGGAGTATCAAAGAAGGAAAGTACATGCAGTCCATCAGATTTGTTGCAAGAAGAAGAATCACATAGAGGTTGTGCTGTGACCATGCGTAAACTAGTTGCGTAGCTTCAATCCGGACAGTACTGGATTGATGCAACTAGCTGTTACGTGACCCTCGTAAGAGACAAGTTAACAGTGAGATCGCCGGTGGTTCCGGTGTTAAAAATGCTTGCACAAATTGTCAAAGTTAGGTGGTTAATCTACAGGTCAACATCTATTTGTCTGGAAAAAAGAAGGTACGCTGGCTAGGCTAAAGTGCGCTTTTAATGAAACTGCAGTAAATCTCTGTAGTATACTTTCTAACTAAAGGGCTGGAGTAATCGCTGATCACTGGTGAGTACCAGAGGATTCGAGTTACATAGATTAATTATCGCCCACATTTGACCACGGCTTTATTACTCAGATAGAACCCTCAGCCTGCTCACCTCGATGATGAGCTGATCCAAATCCTCACCCTAGACAAAACTTGTTAGCATGGCATATTCTTTCCACGTTCAGAATTTGGGCCCTGTCCACGTTCGTATAAGGTAGCCGTGTTGATCATTGTGCCACTGAAAAGTATTACGCACTACCTAGGTATGACACAGCAAATGTCAGCCACACTCACTTGTGGGTAGTGCGGAAGTTACCCGTTTGCTGCGAGATTTTCCAACTAATCATCGTTGATGACCTGACAACTAATAGTTCTCAAAAGTTCAGAACAAGTTGAACCTCTAAGTAATTACAACGTAACAACTCCGTGCAACATTTAGAAACATTCATAAAACCGTACACCGGGTTTAAAAACAAACGGTAAGTTTTGGAAAAATCCCATAAGATCAGAAGTAANATTCTGGCAGATTTGTGAAGCCTGACGAAAGTTGTAACCTATTGTCATTTAGGAACATTTAGAAACATTCATAAAACCGTACACCGGGTTTAAAAACAAACGGTAAGTTGCTGATTACGCGACCATTTGACGCGCTCATGATGGTGCGAAGTTTATTTGGGATGAGATTTATCAGAGCCGCATTAACAGATCCCGTTTCACCAACTTCTGTCAGAGATGAGGCTAGGTGACAGTGCCTCCGAAGCTACCATTTTAAGGAACACTTAGTTGTTACGACAATCCTATCTAGTTCGAATTGGATAGTGGGCACTGTTGTGCTAGTGGTTGCAGGTGCGCCAATTCACGTAAGTCTCTGTTTGAATGAGACATTTGTACAACGTGTTTCCATGTTAAACTAAACAGATGAAAGACCAACCAACTCACTGGATCTATGCCGTATACAATAAAGTGAGTTTCTGGCTACGATCCGGAAGCCCTGGTGGCATGAAATGACGTTCACCTTGTTCCGATGAATATGGCCGGATGTGTAATGCGACATCTGATTCTACGTTTGGCGTCTGCATTGACATATTAACACTTACATTCCTTTAGTTCATGAAGGCTGCACAACTTCTGTAGTTCTTTGGTCGGAGCGGGTCGCTGTAAACTCCCGGATACATCATCATTTGGAACGCTACACACTTGTTGAAAAGTGCATCTCGACGTAGTCAAAACTGTGAATGATAAACCTCTGAGTGCAATGTGTTTGTCACCTGACGGATTGTGTTAACATCCCATACCTAACTTCCGTGTTGTGGTTGAAACAGACCTGATCCAATGCTATGAGAAGATATATAGCCGTCAGAATAATACCGACCCATAGCTGACTGTCCGGGAATAAGTGGTCAACATCGGTGTCGTTTGCTGCTCACATTGTAATGAGACGACTGTTGCGTATGCACATGTTGACCACGTGGATTTACTCGGAGAATCGGTTATTATTGTTAACGGATCATCAGTAGGGCTGCGATATTGCGTTTGTATTTATTTGTGTAATTTCTCCTACCTCTTTCTTCAGTATTACTGAATGTGAGGGTTTTATGAATGTTTGTGCTGTTTGTAACAAATTGCACTCTCCTAATTGAATTTACGTCCAGTTCTCTCCATTTTTTTTAGCGCAATTTCGTTCTTTTCAGCTAGCTGCTTTATTGTTTCTTTACCGGGTCCAAACCACATTTTGATCCGTGTTCAGTAGACTTGTAGAGTGCTTCTCTGAGACCTCACTTTTCCATGGTCAATAATGACGCACACGGTGATCGGACCAACTGCTTGTCATCACTTTTTTATGCATTGTGAGTGTGAACCCCAGTGGCAGCATAAAATTGTGAGTTGCTCCAACTGCACACTTCAGCCACGAGGCAAACTCAGGAAAACTGCCTCGGTTATGCAAATCAATTACCCTGTACCTGACGGATTACTCAAAACGGTTTATTACCCCTCGGTAGTTATTCTGTATACAGAACTCCGTTTTTGTTATACGGTACACTCAAATTTGTATTGATTAGAAATGGACTAAACTTGAAAGCTCACAAATAAAGTGTGGAAAATCAATTAGAAATAGCTATTTATTTGAATAAAACCCGTGATCCACGCACAGATATGAATCCAATCCTATTTTCTTGTCCTTCTGATATTCGCAGTTTTCACCTCCACTGTTGGGCGTTTGCCGTACTTCCTCTTCTTGTCCGATTTTTCGTGGTAATGACTCCAAATTAGCTCTGAAAAGTCCGGTATTGGAAAACGATTTGGCCTGCCTAAAAGATTTGGAAATGCTATTTCGTGATTTTTGATAAGGGGTTTGATATCATTCGGCTGATCAGCCTGATCATCTGCCAGCAGACGTGTGAGATAAGTTAGAAACAGCTAACTTGTTATAGACACCAAGATGTAATCTCCACCACCTTCAATATTATAGAGGATCTGGGAGAACATCTGTTGGTCGTTGATGTTCAAAAGTCTGCCGTTAGTATCACATATATCGAACACCGCTAAAGATGTAAAGGAGTTAACCAACAATTTGAATTATTGCTGTTGATTACTGTCGCTTTCGAGATGGCACTGTTTTCTCAGGTAATGTGTAAGAATTTCATAAGCACAATTAACATTGATGAGCAGCTTTTCGCCATCTGTGATTACTTTTCTCTGTTGCAGTAGATTTACCTCCATGATGCACCCATATGAAGGTTCTACAGGGTTCAGGCAAATCTTCCATCTGAAATAAAAACATTACTTCCCTGTGAATGTTCGCAGTTAGGTAGTTTTTCAATGGTACTGTGCTATGGTGTTCTGATAAACATACCGACATACTGCAAAGTCCAGCAAACATACCGTCTCTTATGTATTCCATACATAGTGACTAAGTGTAACGTAGTGGTACAAAGAAGATGATAAGTGAAAACTACCTCGTTCACCAAGTCCGAGTGACAGTTAGGGAAATAGATTTTGCAATGTTATGAGCTGACTTAGCGTGAGGAACAGCTACACGAAAATCTCGGGCGCGAATGACATTTGGTAGTGACTGAAATTACGCGTTGGTCGTCTGGATTAGGTAGTCATATGACTGACGAAGGAGGTGAGTAGGAAATGGTGTACACACACATAGATGTACCATAGAGAAACTTCAGTCAGTTGTCGAGTAAACAAATCATTTACACAACGAAAATATATGGGGACATGAAGATAGCTAAATTAGCGTCAGATATTGCAGGTGTTTGCTATTTAAACTGAAGCTGGAGTTAGATAGAGGTTAACCGAATAAACTGTTAACTTTCCGTAGTAACTAACATTGGGAAAACGCTGACCAATAAACCACTGGCCTGATAACTGCCACAGGTTTCAGCTCACTTCGTTTCCGATCTCTGTTACAGAAATTCAGAACCGCCTATAATGTGGTTGTTTCATTCCACGAATTATGTTAAAAGCTCGGTAAGGTTTTGGATTCATATATCTTTGTACTATTCTCCCTTAAATGATTGCCGTGAATCCACTATTTTTGGAATTCCTTTCTCTTTGGTTATTTCAGCTGAAAGCATATTACCTTGCCTCCGTTAGTAATTTTTTAGTCGACCTGGCTATGTTTAAAATATTCAACTCTATGCTAGGTCGAATGCGTTTTGGCCATTTAGTTCATGTCTTTTGTCATTTCTAGCCTGGCCATTGAATCATTCTTGTTTTTCATCCCACTCTATCTGTGTGCACCATTCAACGATGGTCAATTACAAGCAAGCAACGACAATGAATGGGATGATTTAGCACGAAACGTAATGTTATTTGCTTGCTTAAAATTAGCGATTCGTTTTCATATCGCGGCCGATGAGACGCTTCGAAATGTTATGGTTCTTCACTGTACGTTTTCATTCTGTTCAGAAAATATGGAGTAAGGAAACTTACCACACGAATACGAAGAGCTAGTACCTGTAATTCATTAAATTGGATAGGATTCACTTATGATATCGACCTAAAATTTCACGGAAAAATCAGCATGTATCAGTTCGGCTTGTAATAAGAAGTTTACTTTATTGTTCACGTTACTTAATACGCATGAATAGTACGCGCACTCTGTTTCTAACCTTAAGTTTTATTGTTACTGACGGACACTGTTTGATAGCAATTCGTTGAACATCTACAGTTGTGAAGTTTAAATGAGGTCACATCGATGGAATAACTGTCCAAACGGGGTTTCTAAGACGGTCCACCTAGAAATATTGCAATTTCGGATATTGAAGGAGCACCAATGAAAATGGTGTAAAACTTTTGAACCCTTGGAGTGGCTTCTTACATCAAGTAGTGAAGCACTTACCACATGTAAGCAAGATGTTTCTGACCCCGGTTTAAATCCCAGATATTTATGCATTTGAATGACTTCTGAAATATTTGCTGTTAGAGTGTTCATCTTCATATTGGCAACTTGAAATTTGGCGCCTGTGTTTGAACTCGTTAGGTCAAAATGACCGGAGCAGGATGAAAACAAGGAACCGTTGTGTTAGAAACTAAATACTTGTCCAATCGACCACCAGCCCTACAAGTGTGACTGATGGCTTAGGTGATAAAAACCTGTGATCCGGCTGGTTTTGTTTACCGGCTTGAAGCATACTTTTAGGTTGAAGCATTCGGGACGTGATTTTTTGCTATTGGAGGTCTGATATTTTCCGAGTCACTACGCAAGCCAACTTAGTCGCACACGCACGTTTGTGTTAACTGACCATTACAACCATGTTTTTTGCGTTGCAGGTCACTGAGATATAAGTTGAAGTGGTTAGACACATAAAATCGGAAATCGACAGGGCTTAGTGGAAATTTCAGTGGATCTGTCAACTGCAGTTTGCGTGCTACCGTTTCATTGTCGTAATATTGCTATATTTGCTAACTACTGTTGTATTCTGAATGTGAACACACTTTTCATTTACGCTTGTAAATTGCGATCTAATTACGTCTTAACGGCGAATATTGTTTGCTGGTTATTACATCATTAATTTAGTGCTGAAGCATCAACAGTGCATGAGACTATACCATTGAGAGGTATTCCAAGCGGTTAAGGTGCACCCTAACAGCTTTTGTATCACACGATCCCCGTCAGCACTACAGCTCACTGAAGCTATTTAGTACTACGCTCTAGTTGAGATTCATTTAGTTGGCTTCGTTTTATACCAAGATAAATGAACGCGAAGGGTTGTTTGTTCTCTGATACCCACTAGTGGGTTGGTAGTGATTCGAACTGAACAACTCTTCATATGGTGTTAGAAGAACTGGAACCAGTAAACGTTTACAGAATGGAAGAAGTCTGCATAGCTTACATCCATCTGCTTTTGTACCAAATGCTGTTTCCAAAATATTGTGTAAGCGAGAAGGTATACATGAAACTGTTTGTTTCAGAACTGTCAAAGGTTAAATTGCTGAGAATACTGATAGGGAAAGACGAAGATGGACAATAGATAAAGTGACACAATCGGTTGTACATCGACACAGACGTGTAAAAACACACGCTAGCTGACAGTGAATTGTTGACATGGGGGACAGACTACTCCACAAATTGTCCAGACAACTACAGTGTTCAATGTCTGAGAATAGTAACATAACTTTATGCATTAGTTCCTCACCTGCAACCCCATAGTGGTTGCATATTAGAACAGGCTGATCCTGCTTAGAGACGTCATCCAAAATTGCGGTGTGCTGCAACATGTGATGTATATGTATCATACCATTCCTAGTCCTTCTGCTTAATCATCTTGTATTAATTTTCAATCTGATTGGCAACGCTTTCTTCTAGTTTATTCTAAGCCACTACTGGGGTGAGTGGCGGCCCGAGTCACTGTACCACTGGTCAGATTCTTATCTGCTATGGTGATGATGATCTCGTATGAAGTAGCACTAGAAGAATGTTACCTGCAGTTCAGTCTGTTTAACTGACATGGCGACATCAATCAATTACGCCACAAAGGCAACCTAAGGCGTGAGGTGTCTCAAGGAATGGGGCATTTAATGGAATATTAAGCATTTTATGTGTAACTGGCTCATTTCGTGCAATCTTTTCGAGTACAGAAGCGAACTCGGTGTAGGGACACGTCATAAGTCAGCCGGATGGCTCTTATGACGTGCGCACGGTAGGCTCGTAAATCCACCAAAAGTAGAGGGGTGTTGATGGGGTTAACATCAATGGGAGGCTGCCTAAACGTATAACATCTCACGAATAACGTTCGTTTACAAACTGATCAAGGTAATAGTTGGAGCCAAATGGTGACCTCACGCAGCGACCGCTCTAGGATAAAGTTCGCATGAAACAGCAGTTGCTCTTTCGTCTTCTGATCTCCATCCCGTGGGTATGGAGTAGAGAATGTGCATCTCTTGGTGATCAGACTCGTTGAACGGAAAACTGCTGTACTCTGGCCCACCTGTGCTGCTGTCTCTTTTCAGTAAAGTTGTTAATCATTTTTGTCATCAGGTGTGTGGTAGCAATAGCAGGTTCGCCATGAAACTTTGAAGCACACATCAGTAGAAAAGTATGACCAAATCGTATGTTAATAGGGCTTAAGTCAACACCGCTTTATTTGGGTTCATTTACAAGCCTCGGAAGTAAACAACTACTCATGCCATAGTGGATAAGTTACGTACGGAGAGTTGTGCTTGATTCCGTCCGATGCTTTCAATAAATATGGAACGATAACAATGGCTTTGGCTCAGACTTTAGGTATGCGAAAGTTTTCGAAGCCAATATTAATCAGTTGACACTAGTGTACTCGTATGCTGTGGACCAACAGCTAACTGTCACATATGCCCTCCAAGACATCTAGGAAAACGGATCACGAAGCAATTGTTCGGTAGTTGGTGATTCCTCGGAGAGCTATGTAGCGACTATAATAAATGATATTTTGATAGTCACATTCATGTGTACATTTTCTGTGATTTTGGCTTTGTACCTAATTTTGTTTTAGTCAAGCTACCCATTTTGTAACATCCGGCCCGGGGCTTAAAACACAACTCGCTCCGTGCCTCGCTAGCTTGACGTGTCTCTCTGTACTCTCTATTTTTCAGGGTCGGTAATAATAAACGAAGTCAACGCGCTGAAATTTGGCTTTTCATTGTCGATCGATTGTCGATAGTGATAACTGACAGGGTTTTATTTTGTTGGATCAGTTCCAACAATTGGTGAGCCCGAAAATTTCGAACGTTCCGCTACAGTCGTCTCTTGCGTCTTGGTGAGGTCGTTCCTTTGCATATTTGCATGTATATTGTCTTTATTGACGTACACGTAATCAGTTGTTTTTCTCTGTTCGTGTATACGTCCGGCATATAAGCATTTATATACTTTCTCAATTCGGCTTAATTAGTTGTTATTGATATCTGAACCGCGTAAGCACTATCCCGTGTCCGAAGTCCCATCTAAGCACGTTGACAGCCTCCACGTTGGCATTAATGCACCAGCGGTCCCTCAGTTTTTTGAAAATGACCCTCTATGGGTTGGTTACTTATAAGCAGAATTCTTCAACAACGGAATTTTGTCTGATCAAACAAGGTTCTGTCAGTTGTTAGTCAGATTTCCAAAAGAAGGTACCTCACAGCTTCGCGATTTTATATTAAACCAACCGGTATAGCTCAAGTACGAGACCTTTTATAAAAAAGGAGCAGTTGTTAACCGAAAAGACCCGAGTACAGCAATTTTTCAAGAACTCAAGCTAGATGACAAACGCCCTTAAACGCCGCTAGCGCAAACGTAGCAACTCCTAGGCAACTCTCACATAGACGTAGCCCTCCGGGAATTCTGGCTTCAAAGATTGCTCGAAGCCACGCAAGCAATAGTTTTCGTTGCACGTTCACAAACTTCTGCCGAGACAGCAAAAATGGCTGATCAAGTAGTGGAGCATTTTCAGCAAATGCTTGATTGCTTGAGTGCACCACAATCTACTCCACGTTCTAAAGTAGGCACGTGTGGTCCCGACAAGGTGGTTACCTCAAACGTGGTCAACCAGACATTGAGGCACTAGGAGCAGAAATCGCAGCTTCACGACGTGACTTGAACTAACCTCCTTCAAACCGTTCTTCATGTCTGACTTAGTATATCACCCAGGCACCATATACCGCAGTCAAAAGCTGACTGTCGGTACCACGAACGTTTCGGTAGCCGGGCCAAACGGTGCACCATACCCTGCATTTACGCCTAATCAAGGTGATGCAAACTCAGCATCTGACCTAATTCAATATTCACAGGTCAACCAAACTGGCAGCTCTGGTTTCATTGGCCATCTATCGGACATCTTTCCAACGGTGTAGCTCTTACAGTCGTAAGCAGCACGGTAAACACCTCGGATTAAACGTCCACGCGGCTTGAACCACTAACGCTTGCCACAGCACCATTCCTCGGTAGGTTATTCCCGCACGAGATCAAGCATTCTCGACATTCAGGACCGACCCAGAGACAAACTCTGTCGCTCATTCACGCGAGTGCAGTTTCAGCCACGGCACATTTCAGCCCGCATCGGACCCTGCAACGTCATAGCACTACCTAACGCAGGTACTGCAAGGGGAACACGACTAGCATTAATGTCCTCACTGCACGGTCACTCCTGTTTGTTTATCGGCACACAGACACCCTCGATCTCCGACGCCAATTTGTTTTTGCAACACCGTGTCAGAAGCTTTGTTAAGCCATATAAGATTGTTTGCGCACGTTTGCAACGAATACATCACATTGTCTGTGCAAACCATGGATATCTCTAGGCCAACAGCATTTCACACTGAGCGGTTGCGCGGATAACACTAACAGCGCCAAACCTACGCTATCCGCTTCATTTCAGTCCACCTGGTATCCACTCGCATGACCTGTCTGAGGGTACTTTTCAGTTTAAACACCACATACTATTCCTTGGCATTGGTCTGGACCAGGTCTATTCGCCTACTAATCTGTTTCTTTTTTGAGTCTATCAACTGTAGACAGGATAACAAAAAAGAAGAGAATCAAAGGCAGTGACACCCGAAGTTGTAGTGTCCATGAAACGCCGACTGTAAAATTATTCAGGCACTACCGGATAAGTTGACATGGTGAGTTATCCGTTTCCGCCTGTCCTGCGGGTACTTCACCTTGTTTTCGCTCTTCCAGACGATCCGGACATGTTGCGTGGAGAGACAACTCCCATCTACCTATCATACAGAACTGAACAAGCTTACCCCCTTTTTCTCTCAAGAGTTTTAGGGTTGAGCAGCCTGCTGCGATAGACAAGAAACGCACCAAAGACTGAATAACAAATAAATGGACCATCCCAGCGCAGCACCTATTTTAGACCGACCTCCCATCCATCCCCGAACTTTGATATTCCCTATCACGTGCAATCATCCTTTGCGTGTATCACCCTGTAACTGTGATCATTCTGAAATACGTGATATGTGATTTTCCCTCCCTCGCTGCAATAACAAAAGCCTGTGTAATAGTTACTAGCCTTCTGGGGGAGAGCTACGTAACGACTATAATAAATGATATTTTGATAGTCACATTCATGTGTACATTTTCTGTGATTTTGGCTTTGTACCTAATTTTGTTTTAGTCAAGCTACCCATTTTGTAACATCCGGCCCGGGGCTTAAAACACAACTCGCTCCGTGCCTCGCTAGCTTGACGTGTCTCTCTGTACTCTCTATTTTTCAGGGTCGGTAATAATAAACGAAGTCAACGCGCTGAAATTTGGCTTTTCATTGTCGATCGATTGTCGATAGTGATAACTGACAGGGTTTTATTTTGTTGGATCAGTCCCAACAAGAGCGACTACTTTGAAGATATTAGAAAATTGCAGAAATGCCACAGGTTTGCAGTTTCTCCTGTTGCACGGAACGGCTGAAAAGCTGGCTTAGTATTCTCGCCGGCTTTTGGAGCCAATGAACAAGGTAAATATGGGCCATGCAGCAGGTTGCTGAGATACCTTTCAAACTTTCACAACATGATGAACGACAGCTGTAACTAGCGTCATAGTGGGCGCTTCCACTCGTTAAAAACTGCGCAACAGGTCCAAGCGTTCATTTTTACGGATATTCTCTAATTTGTTGGCTAGATACCATAACCAACGTGGAATCGGTTAACAGTATCATGGCACTTGAGTTGGCAAAGCCACCATCTTGATGTTAACTAGACATGCTACAGGGAAATGCGTAAAGTAGATACAGATTTTTCCAAACACCTACGATATTTCATGCGTAATCAGCACGTCATCAGACACCTCGAGGAACAGCTGGATAATCAGCGGTAAACAGCGGAGAGTTTGGTTGATGCGAGCTGGACTTCACTCACAATTGATCTCAATTGTGACATTCCCATGGACTTCTCACTCAGCTTCTTACAAAAGGAGTATTATGTTCGCGTCTAGTTCTTGTTTGAACCAGTCTATATTGCATATCTTTACCGCACTGACCACAACGGTACTAACTTCGTACTATGAATGACCAGATTATCAACTGCAAACTGACTAAAACAGTTACTTCTGAGTTGGTCAAACACGTTTAAGACCTAGCTGAACAAACATCGCTCTGAAAGTGGTAGTGGCACAACGTTGGGAACTGGGGTGGCTGTTGTTCTGGCGTGGGGTAGAAATCTATTAACACCTGGTGAAGGCTGTTCAGAAGGTTTTGGGGAAGACCGTATGGAACAAACCTTGCATGCTGCCCTCGGCCTGGTCAACTGATTGGAGACAATACATTTTGTTAGTGATGACGTCTTCAAGGTTACTACATCTTAGCGTGATTGCATCATAGCTAGTTTTGCGCACATCCAAAAATAGCATGTGGGCCTTACCACTCATATCAACACTATTTGATTACCACTCAATCAATCTAATCACCGTGGCTAATGCTCAAATTTCGGAGATTGATTTTCGAGCTTTCTACCGTCAGTTAGCTCGACTTCTCACGGATCAGTCTTTGTCAGCATCTGTAATCAAAATTCTTTGCAACGCTTCCATTGAGGATCCGTATTCAGTGATTTTGTTTCTTTTATGACGAAGTGTGTTTGACACGCTACGTAATATCGCCTGTGGGGGTCACGACCGAGTTCACTTTCAATCATGTGTTCAAAAGACGTCAGATACTGACAGCGCGTTTGTGCAGTCCGAAAGTGGTTGCGCCGCAAAAACCCTGCCTATCTTAGCAAGCCGCCGCCGCTGCACTACGGCTCTACGTACACATACAAATAAAATGGCTTAGGGCTGTCTTCGACAACTAAAAGCAGCGCTTAGTGTGGTAGACTCTATCCGTTGGGTAGAAGCTCTGTTAATGGTGGTATTAGGTATCTGGGCTGCCCCAAGTCCGACCTTCAGGTTTCCAGCGCCGAACTTCTTTACGATCAACCAATGTGTTTACGCAGGAGTTATTTATGCACAGCCATGGACCACTTTAAGTAGCATGTTTCTTTTGCTTGACATCTCGCCGTCTATATCCGTCCTTTTCTTTCGACGAACACCCGACAACAAAATCGTAAGGTTTTCGTTTCCCACACCCCCATTGATGTACGCATCTCTTCGCAAGCCTGGATGGTCAGTGACGTCCCATCGAACGTCTTGTGGGTAGTCTTTCGAAATGCTCAAAAGAAAGGAAAGCATGCATGATATAGATCACTTAGATAAACGTAAAATCATACCCATGGGTTGTCTCTGGTTTGCTTACGATGAGTCCTTTGAAAACTCCGTTAGCCGAGTCGTTCCACGTACGACGCTCAGCCCACGGGTGCCGACGCTCTCGCCAGCTGCTACGACGTGCTTGCACTAATGATGGAACTTCAGACGCCTACACTTTCATCATTCACCGCCACTTTTTCTGGTCGCAAAACGTACTGACCGGAGCGTTTTGTAGGATGGTATTGAGGTACGCACTAACGTGATCACAAAAACAGAAAGAGCATGAAAAATGCCCAGAAGCAACGGAAATAAACGACTGCATTTAGTGGTTTTGTTTACTTATGCGTTCGCTATCGTCATGCATTTCGGTTAACTGTGCCACTTATCTTTCTAACGGATCTCAACCGACTTCACGCATGTTTCCAGTTGATGCCGGCGTGACACATATGCCACTGCCACCGAGGACTCTCTCTCATCCCTTATTCAATGTCAACCGCGAACTTTCCGTGGACTTCATACTTCGAGTATTACACCGATATTCTGCAATCATTTTGATACCCTTAAGAGAGGATAGTTGAGTGGGAGCTTGCTAGGAGCTGCAAGCACTAAAGCTACGGAATCGGGAACTTGTTAGGCCAGTTACAGACTGTTCGAATGTCAGCTAATATGATGTGATCCAGACCAAGAAAAATGTGGTTGGCACTGGGTTTCCTCACCAGGATCGAACAACTGTTGTCACAGAGTTGGCACAAGTAGCACGACAATGCCTTTTCCTCAAGACTAATTCCTCTTTCCGTTATTGTTGAAAGTATGCTTTCAACCGTCTTTTGGGATCCTTCTATGACGAAATGAAATTAAGTCATATTCATAACACTTCTCTTGTTCTGCTGAGTAGGCTTTCAGAAGTGAGACAGATGTCATATTACAAGCATCCCACATAATGTATGTCACGATAACACAACTGGTACTAAAGGTCAATGATAATGGAGCCGCTGTCTTTGACTGTTCTGTCCACAGTGCTGATTGTAAAAGGGGACGCATGGGATGGGTCGCTATCTACGTTAGACTTGAGTTACTTCATCCTTGTACAAGTGGTGACAATACTCCACCCCCGTGAGCATTGCTGTGCGGTTACAAATAAAGCTCCATAGCCAAGATTCATATTCACTGACAGCTATCTACCGTTGAACTTTGATATCGTCCTTGGGCAATGCGGCTCTTTTGTCCCACTAGAACGAATTTACCCTTAATCAGCACTCCTCTCATTTGCTTGTCGTGGGTGATTTTAACGTCCCAAAAACGTCCTGGGCACACTAACGTCAACAACCTCCAGAAGATAGCTTTGCAAATTTCGGTCATCAGAGGAGCAAAAGAAAGCCTGGACACTACACGTAAATTCTGCAACGATGTACTGGGAGCCAACCTCTAATGTTTCGGATCTCGTAACTATAAACAGAGGTCGTTACGTTGATGGGGTTACTAATGAAGCTTCCCTTGGTCAAAATGATTACCTGATCCTGGTTTCTGACTCTCTTGCTACTGGATACAGCAACATACGAGAAAGCAATTGAACCAAAACCTTGAGCGGAGTGACTTTGATGATACGGAAAGTTCTCTTAGGCAGCTGTACATAAACGTGTCTTTTGACTACTAACGAATAAAAATAATTTTTCACGGGGCTTACTTGTCATTCTTCCCATGCAAGTTGAAAATCAGCTTATTCTTTTCTCCCCTCTCAAGAAGGATTCACCGACTTCTTGAGACAGACGGTCCTCTAAGCGTAAAGACTCTGAAGCATTTCACAAAGTGCGCAGTAGGTGCAAATCGGGAAGCCATCACAAATTCTTTCAACTGCAATCAAAAGCGCTTAAACTGGCTTACTCGAACAAAAACTTTCTCTTAAAATACATGTGACGCCGTCAAAGGAATTCATCTTCAGCTCTGTCATTGCGACAGTGGCACGTTGCAATCGCTTTCAAAACCAGTGTCATCGCTGAGTTTCTCAAAGATCATTGCGCTACCGTTTGCAACTCTGGCTCGTTTTCTTCTTCCCGAAGCCTATCCCACGCGTCCTTTAGCAGCCTATTTTCTTTGCGAAATTATCGGTGAACGACGTTTGGGATGTGCCTTTTAAGTATATTCCGTTTATTCTGATCAACCCGGACCAGATTCACCTGTGGAAACTGCTGAACCATTTCTTAGCGTCCTTTTAAAAGTGCTAACCTGAAGCGCCTTTCAGACAGTACTGTTATTTCTTTCTCACCAAGAATGTTTACCACATGCATTCTGCGTGTCAAACGTGCTTATTATGGACAGTCCAACGAATGCCATAGGCCACGGTCTTATAGTAAAAGCCATTTTCTTTGATTTTGATGGGACTTTTGAGTAGACGAGACACAGTCTACTTCTGAAGGAACTTGAGGCACACAGCATCGTAAACGGTATTAACTGTCGGACTGCTTTGTTCCCTAATGATAAAACCTATTACGTTAAAACTGACTCTGGTATCAACTCTCTTGCAATTATCTCAGCGGGTATATCAAAAAGATCTCTCTTTAGTCCACTTCTGTGTTCAATTTTTATCGATGACTCGTTGGAGAGGAGTTCTAATTACTGTCTTCTTTATGCAGATGACAAAAATTTGGGAATCCAGTGGCCCCAACACTCAGCAATCTGATCCTGATGCAATTTAACAATGGTCAGAGAAGTGTCGTCTTCCCACATGCACACAAGTATCTCAGAGGTGATTTTGGCAAACTCTCTACCACACATCATGCAGAGAGTTGCATGTTACCAAGGTGACTTTTTAAAAAAGACCTAAGAATATGGCTATCATTCGATTTATTATTCCAAATTTGTGAAAATTAGCAGCCGGAAAAGAATACGCTTTATCGGCATGATGGAATGGACGTTTCTCCGAAATAACAAAAAGGCTTCTCGGATACTACATCAGGTTTGTATCCGGTTACCACTAGCTCACTCGCTGATTCTGGCCTTAAGAAAGATGAATACTCTCGAGTGTGTACAGTAAGCTGCGTCGAAAATTGTAGTAGGTTTACGAAACGGTACGCACGACTTTGGGCTAGAAATTTTCGATCTACAGGCTTTGGTACACCAAGGACTGTAAGGGAACGCATTCTCATTTTCGTCTTGCTTCTGAAGGGTTACTAGAGAAATACTTTGCTTTCGCGAGCTCAAATGACCTAAGATGTCATAGTAAAACTTTGTCTAAAAGGAGACCTCAAAAACTTGTCAAACAGAATGTTTTCTGTCATAGAGTGGTTGTCTATTGGAATACTCTTCCGCTAGTAGTCGTTGTTGCTTGCTCTTAGATACAACTTAAGGCCTTGTTAAACTCCTTTTCGCTTGACAGAAGTGGCAGGTGAGCGACAGTGCTACTTTTCCCCGTATCTTATTGCTTATACATCGAAAATGTATTAAGAGAAAACGGAGCCAAACCGGCTTTTTTATTACTGCACTTCAGAGAAGCGATGCCCACGTGATACCACAAAAAGAACTATGCCCTTGCAACCACGTATCAACCAATCACATAATTAATTTCCGGGTGGTAGATGTGTGGCGATCTCGAGATTTTACCAACCTATCCAGAGTATGATGTAGAAACTTGTTCCAAAACTACTATTTCTATAATTTACCAGAGTTATTAGGAAAGTTTGCACGATGCATGCCACCTGGTCGTTTGCCCTCGTACGATGTGACTGCAATCACGTGATGAAAAGAATCATCCGTAGAGCACTATACCTAGGTCTGTTCATGTTAACTTGTTAGTGCTCACAAAACCCCAAACGCACTTAATCCAAAACTAATCTAATTTACCCACGTACTTCGCACCAATCAAAGGCTGAACATATTTCATCCCGAAATCTCCGTTATTCACATTGTAGTCACCAGCGACCGTGACTCCTCTAAGAACCCTGGTTGCGATGGTGTTTTCTCGTTCGTACTTTTTGCACGCACGCCTCTGTAAACGTTTGCTACGAGAAGTCTGATACGAACTGAATGCCACCCTCTTCAGTCGAGCGATCGACTATACACGGAGAATGGTACCCAATTCCGCAATAACTCATTCGTCATTACATACTTCAAAGGCGTTTTGTTTGCTGTATTCCGAGTGGTGTTTAGCGCACTTGAAGGTTTTGCGCAATTGTTTGTCTGGCGCCATTCAAAGTGCGGCCCAGTGAGTTGGGGCCTACCTCGTGCTCCTTTTCTTGGTTGCTGCTGTTGGTTACAGAATGGGCTAGGGCTAACTAATTATCATTTTTCTAAACATCGTTAGAAATAAACGGTTTGTTTGCTGATTATATTGTGTCCTTTTAAGTCGGTTCTCACTGGGACTACTTTCTGACTGTTCTTCGGGTGATACATTCCAAGTTTTTAATAAATAGTCGAGCGTACATCGGTAGCGACCTGGAGATTTCACCCGCCTGCCTGCGGTATGCTGTGTAAAATAATTTCAAAACCCATAGTTGCACATTGCACCTAAGCCATTAAGGAGGTCCGCATGGTACATGTTGCGCGATTGTCTGTATGCCATATAACTTTGTGACGCAAACTTGAACCACGCACGCTCATGGCTTACTCGTTCGTCGACGGCCGGTCTCTAGAGATTACAGAGGCTATAGCCTCCCTAGATAACTTTCGTGTCTGTGCCATTGATAAAGTTATAACAGAACTCCCGTAAATCACTTCGAGTAAATACTCTGTCTCGGACCTCAGCAACCTTTTCTGCATTTTGCTCCTGGTGAATACCTACCTGGAAAAAAAGAGTTAGTGCGCCGTTCACTGGATATCTACCTGCAGGTGGGTGGACGTATCTACCGTGAACCCTAGTAAACTCCTTAACTGTGCTGGGTCAATTAAACGTTGTCTGCGAACTTTTTTCATTGCCCGCCGTTTGCCGAGCGGGCCCCGCACAATTTTGCTACTTGGGTAGTTGAAATCTTAAAAACGACAGCCAAGTAACTGTGATTACCTCGTATCTGGGGGGAGCGACTTACAGCGACGTGCACTGAAGCATAGTATGCATCATCTCAACATTAGCATGGCTAGTACGCGAATGCACAAACATAATTTTGCGCACGTGCACACATGTGTATATATACGCATATGTAAAAATAGCTCCATAAAGGGGTGTTAGTTATAGTTACATGGTTTCTGTCTATGGACAGTGTAATTTGTTAAAGGCGCGTACATATGCTTATTTTTAATGAGACTTGAATCAAAAACGTCTTGAAGTTAACAATCTAACATTCGAATATATATATATATATGACGTTTGAATGCATCTAATCACATTCGTCGCCTCGTTTCCTAACCATAAATTCAGAGACTGTCGCGTTGAAGTTGATTCCGATCTCTCCTCTCTCGTACTCATAACAGAGGGTGTACTATGGAGCATCCCTGCGCGCAAGGGTTGGTTCTTGGTTCACTATAGTGAACCATATATATAGTTTACCTTAGAGGATTTCCAATTATAACTGGGCGGATCAGTTGAAAAACAAAACTCCCACGACCTCAAAACTTTCCTTTTTTCCTTAAGGGTTCAAAGAGAATCTTCTTTGGTGGAAGATATGACTTCTATAGCTAATATCGGAGGATAGTAGCTACGTAGCTCGAGCTAATAGCTATTAGCTAGCCTTCACTAGCCCTAATAGTCTAGGGGTCACAGTAATGTCTGTTGATAGGATAATTCGGAAACTCCTCGAAATAATTACACTGATCATTGACTGACACGATGTAACTATAGCCAACGCGGTATAAACGTATATTTATATGCACAGCTGTCCTAGTTTATCTTTGCATTAATACCGTAACTGTGTGAAACGAAACGTTCATGCAATTCTCGACACTGTTTATCGATAGCCAGAAGCTTCAAAAGATGAGTGAGTCCAAATCCATTTTCACGACGCATCAAACGCGCAATCACGCGATTCCCGCGCTTCCGTATCTCTACAGTGACGTCAAGGTCACCAAGTCAATGCAAAATGGAGTGGCTTAACCAACCAAATAATAACAGTGACCAAAAAATGATAGCACCAAAGAGAAGCCGTAATAGTGACGGGTGTGTACAAAAGATATAGGTACAATTGAAGGGAAGACGCATGTGAAAAATGGACTGATTCACTAAGAAGTTGTAGTGGTTCAAAACAGTCTCAGACTACCCTAAGTGACTGCAAACGTTTTTCACTGAACAAAGCAGATAGAACATGAAAACTGGTAGATGCAAGAATTCCGTATTAACTCAACAGTACCAAACTTACAATAACATGGGTGGGCTTTATTTAAAACAATCGATTTGAGGGGTGGAAAATCAATAAGCGAGTTAGGATAAGACAGGGTCAGGTTCACGAACAGTTGTTTCTGAACACAGAGAGCTGGTTTGAGCCGATTTATTGCAACTGCTTCAGCGCACCGTAAGAATCCCGGATTGGAATGGCGCAACAAGATTTTGAATGCACAAGATGGATCGATAGCATGACCAGTGGTCAAGATGTGTCCAGCGACTGAGGAAACAGGCTCTTTATGCGTTTCAGAAACATTG